>JAROYE020000082.1:0-43028 GCA_029619315.2 Dynastes maya | reverse complement strand
CCCACCAACCCAAAACACCAACCACCACACACCAAAAACAAACAACCAACACAAACCAAAACCCCCACCCCCCAAACACCCACCCAACAAAAACCAACCACCACCCAAAACCAAAAAAAACAAAACAAAAAAAACCAACAAAAACAACCCAAACACCCCCCCCACAAAAACACAAAATCTCCCAACCCCACCCCCAAAACACAAAACAAAAACCACAAAAACAAACAACAACCACCAACAATATCAACACCCTCACCCCAAACACCACAAACTAAACCACAACCACCACACAACAACAACAAAACCAAAAACAAAAAACAAACAAAACCAAAACCATTACGTTCCCCAAACCAAACCAACAAACCCAAAATTTCTAGCCACAATTGCCAACACCCCCAAAAAGCACACACCACACCACAACCAAACACACCACACCCCCAACAAAGCCCAACCCCAACCAAACAACCCCACCACCCCAACACCCACCCCCACACACACACACAAACCAAAAAACAAAAAAACACACACCACCAACCACACACCACCACCCCCCCCCCACCCAAAAAAACGCCAAAACCAAACAAACAAACAAAACCACAACCCACCCCCCCAAACACCACCCCCACAAACCCAAAACCCAAACCCCCCCAAACAAAAACACCCCAAAACCCCCCACAACAACCCAAACCCAATACCTACACAAAAAAACAAAAACAAAACAAACACCACCACCAACACCATCACCCAAACAAAAACACAACCTAAACAAACACCCCCCCAAAAAACCCCACCAACAAAAACACAACACCAACCAACCAAACAACCAAAACCACCCACCAAACAACCAAACACCAAACACCACCCCCAACAAACACAACAAAAACAACACAAACCAAAACAAAACACCCCACCACCACACCAAACACAACCACCAAACCACAAAACAAAAACAACCCCAACCCACCAACAAACAAACCACACCCACCACCAAAACCACACACACACCCAAAAACCCCCAACCACCCCAAACCAAACCAACCCCACACAACAACCCCCAAAACCCTTCCACACCAACCCACCCAACCCAACCAACCCCCACAACCCCCATAAAAACACAACACCCCAACCAACAACCCCCAAACACAAACAAACCAAAAACAACCACACAACCCACAACACAACCCCACAAACCCCACCAACCAAACCAAAAACCCACCACACCACAACATCAAACAAACAAAAACACACCAAACAAACACCCCCACCACAAACCAAACCCCAACCCCCCCAAACCACCAAACCACCAACCCCCACCCCAAACCAAAACCCACAACACCAAACAAAAACACAAAAACCCCACCAAACACACCCCAACCCCACAAAACACAACACCCAACACACAAACAAACACCCAAACACCAACAAAATACCAACCAAAACCCAACAAACCCCCACAACCCCACAAAACAACACAACAAACACAAACTACAACACACCAACCAAAAACACCCACACCAAAAAAACCCAAACACACAACCACCCAACACCCCAACCCCCCCCAACAAAAACCCCCCAACCATAACCACCCCAACACCCCAAACACAGCCACACAACACCAAACCCAACAAACCCAACACCCCAAACACAAAACAAAACAATCTCAAAACCCCCAACAAACCCCCCAAAAACAAACACACCCCACCCAAAAACCCCCCAACCACCAAAACAACAACCACAAAAATCCACCCAACACCAAAAACACACCCCAAAACAAAAAAACACCACAACCCGCCACCCAAACAACACCACCAACCCCCCAACACCAAACCCACAAAAATCCAAACAACCACACAACAAAAACCCCACAACCCCACCACAAAAATCTCGATTCCAAACACCAACCCCCAAACCCAAAACCCAACCCAACCCCAACACCAACAAACAACAAACAAACCCCCCAACCAAACAAAAAAAAAACAACCCACCCAAACCAACCACCCAAAACCCCCAAACAAACACCAAACAAACCCACCAACCCCCAACCCCCATAACCCACCAAAACAACAACCAACCCAACCCCAAAACCCCACCAAAAACCAACACACCCCCCCAAAAAAACCCGCAACCACCCCCAAACACAAACCCCCCACCAACACCCCCACCACAAAAATCCCAAAAACAAAAAAACAACCCCCAAACCCCACACACCCCAACCCAAACAACCAAAAACAACACACACAAACCAACCAACAACAAACCACCAACCACCAAAAACTCCCCAAACCCCCACACCCCCCAACCAAACCCCAAAACAACCCACAACAAACAAACCTTGCCACCACGACTCAAAACCACAACCACACACAACAACCCCCCAAACCCAACCCACACAACCCACACACAACAACAAACTCAACACACAACCCACCACACCCAAACCACAAAACAAACACACACAACAAAACAAAACCAACAACAAACCACAACCCACAAAACAACCACCCACCCCAAAACAAAAACAAAACACAAACACCCCCCCCAACAACACCACCACAAACCCCAACCCAAACCCACCCCACACCACCCCTAAACCCCCACCCACAAAAACACCCCACCAAAACCAAAATCACAACCCCCACAAAACCCACAAACACCACAAAACAACCCCCAAACCACCCACCACAAACAAAACCACCCCACTCTTCCCCCCCCCCCGCCTCCCCCACAACCACAAACCCAAAATCCATAAACACCACCACAAACAAAAAACCCAAACAACAAACCAACCACCCCCCCCACCCCAAACACAAACAACACAAACCCAAACAAACCACACCAAACCCAAACCAAACAACCAAACCCCAAAAACACACACCAAAACCACACAAACCAGACCAAAACCCAAACCCCACAACAACAAAACCACACCCCCCCACCACAAAATTGTGGTTCCACACCCCACACACCACCCACCACAACCACCACACCCAAAACCCAACAAAACCAACCCCCAACCCCCACCAACACAAACCAACAAAACCACAACCCAAACCAACACCAAAAACCCAAACCACCCAAACCCAACCCAAAACAGTAACCAAAACAATTCAACAACAACACACACAAAACAAACAACCACCAACACCAAACAACCAACCAAACAACAAACCCCAAACACCACGAACAACACCACAACACCACAAAACCCCCAACCCCACCCAACCAAACCACCACAACACCAAACACACCACCACCAACAACCCCACCCCCAAACAACCCCAAACAAAAACCCCACAAACAAAAAACCCAAAAACCAAACAAAACCCAAAAAACAACAAACACACCACAACAAAAAACAACAAAAAACAAAAAACCAACAAAAAAACAAAAAAAAAACAACACCAAAAACCAAACAAAAAAAAAAACAAAAAAAAAAACAACAAAAAAAAAAAACAAACAAAAAAAAAAAAAAACAAAACAAAAACACAACAAAAACAACCCAAAAAAACAAAAAACAAAACAAACACACAAACAAAAAAACAAAAACACACAACACAAACAAACAAAAAACAAAAAAAAAAACCAAAAAACAACAAACCAAACAAAACAAAAAAAAAAAAAAAACAAAACCAAAAACAACAAAAACAAACACAACACACACACACCACAAAAACCATCAACACACCACACATCAAAAAAAAAAAAACTCAAAAAAAAACACAAAATCACAAACAACAACAAACAAACACACAAACAGCACAAACACAAAACCACACACAACAACCACAAAATCAAACACAAACACAAACACACAACACAAACAAACACACATCACCACAAAATCACAAACATCACAAACACACCCAACACAACAAAAACAAAACAAACAAAAACATCAAAAAACACATCACACAACAACACAACACATCCAACAAACAAGACCAATCACACGCCAAACAAACCAAACACACTCACAACAAAACAAACAACACACAACACACAACACACCACCACAAAACACAAAAAAAAATCCAAACAAACAACAAACACAACAACACAAACACAAAAAAAACACAAAAACAACACCACACACAAACATCAAACACACAACACAAAAATCACAAACAAACAACACAACAAAACACACACAACACAAACACAAACACCACAAAAAAAAAAAACACAAACACAACAACACACACACAAAACACACAAATCACAACAAAACACACCACAACAAACAAACAAAAAACAACCACAACAACAAAAACCAAACAACACCACAACAACACACAAACCAACAAACACACAAACAAACAACAAACCATCACAACAAACAACACATCACACACCACACACAAAAAAACAAACAACACAACAAAACAACCAACACAAAACCAACAAACCACACACACACCAACACAAACACCACACAAACAACACACACAAACACACAAATCCAACTCACAAAACACAACAACAACACACACACAAACCAAAAACAAACACAACCACAACAAATCACCAAACACACAACACAACACACCAACAACAAACACACAAACAGACGTCACAAACAAAACAACAACAAACAATCCAAACACACAAAAACAAAACAAACACAAAACAAACCACACACAACCAAACAAACACAAAACACCAATCCACAACAAAACACACAAAAATCACAACACAACAACACAAAACACAAACAAACACAAACACAAAACACAACACCAACACACACACAACAAACGGACCAACCACACACACAAACAACAAACACCACAAACACAACACAACACAACAAAAAATCACAAACAAACAAAAAAAACCACAACACAAACACCACAAAACACAACCAAACACACGAACCCCCCCACATCACCAAACAAACCACACCACAATCAAAACACACAAACAACAAATCACAAAAACCAAACACACCACCAAAACAAACAACACACACACAAAACAAACACCACACAACAACACAACAACACTCCAAAACGTAACACAAAACAAACAAGACACAACCCAACCACAAATCAATCAAAAAACACACAAACTCAACACAACAAAACCAAAACACAACAAACACAACAACACACAGCAAACACACAACAACACAAACACAACACACAAAACACAACACACAAAACACAAACAACAAACAACACAAAAACACAAAACAAAAACACACAAAACAAACAAACAAAAAAGCACACAAAACACAACAACACAACAAACAACAACAAACACAACAACACAACAAACAAACACAACACAAACAACAACACAACAACACCACACAAACAAAACAAACAAACAAACAAAACCAAAAACAACAAAAAAAAAAAAACAAAACAACAAAAACAAAACACACACAAACAACACACAAAACAATCAACACACAAACACAAACAACAACAAACACAACAAACAAAACACAACAAAAACACAAACAAACAACAACAAAAACACAACAAACAAACACAACAACAAAACAACAAACACAACACAAACAACAACAAACCAAAACAAAAACAAAACACACACAATACACAACAACAACAAAACACAAAAAACACAAAACACACAACAAACACAACACACAACAAAAAAACACACAAAACAACAACACACAACACAACAACACACACACACAACACAACAAAAAACAAAACACAAACAAACACACAAACACAAACACAAAAAAACAACAAACAAAAACAACACAAAAACAACACAACAACAAAACACACAACAACACAACAAACAAACACAAAAACACAAACAACAAACAACACAACAACAAACAACAACAAAAAACAAACACCAACAAACCACAACAAAACAAACACACAAACAACAAACACAAACAAACACAAACAAACAAAAAAACACAACAACACACAACAACACAAAAACAAAAAACACAACAACATAACAAAACAACAACACAACAAAAAACACAAAACACAACAACACACACACAAACACACAAAAAAAAACAACAAACCAAGAAAACAAAGTTCCAACAAACAAAAAACACCAAAACAAAAAACACAACAAAACAAACAAAACAAACAACAGCAAAACTCACAAAACACAAACAACAACACAAACCACACAAAAACAAACAACAATAAAAACAAGCACACCCAGCAAAAAAACAACCAACCACAAACAACAAGAAAAACAATAAAAACACACAAACAACAACCCATACAAAAACAAAACAAAACACCAAAAAAACACAACACAAAACAACAACAAAAACATACAAAACAACCAAAAAACACATAACAAACGAAAACAAAAAAACAAAAAACAGACAACACAAACACAGCATCAAAAACACAACACACACACAACAAAAACAACAACCACAACAGCACAAACAAAACACACAATCACACAAAAACACACAAAAAAAAACACAAGCGACAAACAAAGAACAACACAAAAACGACAAACAAAACATCACAAACACAAACAACACACACACAACATCAAAACAAAAACAACAAGAAAAACAAGAACACAAACAAACAAAAAACAACAAAACAAACAAAAAATGACACAAACACAGCAAGCAAAAAAACACACAACAAAGCAAAGAACAAAACAACAAAAAAAAAAAAACAACACAAAACAAAAACAAAAAACAAACAAACAAAAAACACACAAACAAACAAAAACACACACACAGACAAACAAACACAGCCAAAAAACAATCAGAACACAAAACAAGAACCACACAAACACTACAAAAACAACCAACACAACAACACACAACACACAAAACCACAAACAACAAAAACAAAACAAGCAATCAAAAAAAAAAAAAAAGAAAAACAACACAACACAAACAACAAACCAAACAACAAGCCCCACAAAAATAACAAAGAAGCACAAGCAACAAAATGCAACAACAACAACAACACAAAAAACACAAAAAACAACAACACAAAAAACAGATCACAACAACCAAAAACATCAAACAAAAAACCAAACAAGCAACACACACACAAAAACACAAAACAACAACAAACAAAAAAAAGAAACACAAACAAAGGACAGCACAACACAAACACAACAACCCCCCCCCAAAAAAATAAAGACAAACACAACACAAACTAAAACACAAAAAAACAAAAACACAACAAACAAACACAAAACAGACACAAAAAAGAAACCACAACAAAACCACATAAAAACCCAAAAAAGAACAAACAACACACAACAAACAAAACAAAAACCACAACACAACAAAAAAAACAACAAACCACACACACAACCAAAAAACACAAACAAAAGAACAAAAAACAAAATACATCAAAACAAAAAGCAAAACCAACAAAAAAAAACAACAACACACAACACAACACATCAACAAAAGCAAAAACACACCACAAACAATAAACAAACCAACACACCAAAAAACACAAAACAGCAACAAAACAAACACCCACACAAATAAAACACAAAAAAAACAAACACAACCAAACAAAGACCACAACAACAACAAAAAACAACAAAACAAACATCAACAACAAACAACCAAGACCAAAAAAAAGAACACAAAACAAAATAAACACACAAACAAACAAAACAAGAAAAATAACACACAAAAACAAAAACACAAAAAAAACAAAAAATCACAAAACACACAAACACAAAAAAACAACACACAAAAACACAAAACTCAGCAAAAAACAAACAACAAAAAAAAAAAACAAACAAAAATCAACACAAAAAAAAACACAACAACAGCACCCAAAAAAAACAAAAAAAAACAAAACAATCAAAACAACAAAAACAACACAAAACAACAACACACAATTAAACAAAAACAAAAAAGACAAAACAAACAAACCACAATAAGAACAACACACACAAAATCACAAAGAAAAACACACAACAAACAACACAACAAACATCACAACAAAGCAGAGCACACAAAACAACAACAACACATACAAACAAAGCAAAAAAACAAAACACAAACAACCAACAACACACAACACAAAATCACAAACAAAACAAAAAAAAAAACAAAACAACACCCACAAAAACAATAAACAAAAAGACATCAACACAACACAAAACACAAAAAAAACAACACACAAACAACACAAATAAAACCAAAAAAGTCACACAAAAACAAACACACAAAAAAAAACATCAACAAAGCCAACCACACAACAAAAAAACAAAACAATCCACAACAAAATCACAAACAAAACACAACCCAAAAACAGAAACCAATAACAACACAAAAACACACACACAAACAACAACAACAACCAAACAACACCACACAAAAGCAACAACAACACAAAAACAAATGCACATAAAAAACAACACAAAGAAAAAAACCAACAAAAAAAACAATAACAAAAAAAAAAACAAAACCACACACAAAAACACAACACAACAAAACAACAGCAACAACACACACAAGTCAAAAAAAAAAAACAACAAACAACAACAATCAACAACACACAAACACAAAACAAAAACAACACCAAAAAAATAACACAAACAAAAATCACAGCAAAAACAAAGAAAAACACCACAACAAAAACAAAAACAAACAGAACATCACCACAAACAAAAAAAACAACACACACACAAAAACAAACAAACAAACAACAAAACAAACAAAAAAACAAAAAACAAGCACAACAAAAAAAAAATAACATCAAAAAAACAAAAACAACACAAAAACAACAAACATCACCACACACCAAACTAAAGAACAACAAAAAAACACACAAAAAACAAACAAAACAACAAAGACAACAACAAATCACAAAAAGATAAAAAATCAAAAACAACAACAACAAACAACACACACACATTGAAAAAACACACAACACAGCACAACAAAAAAACACAACCAACAACACAAAAAACACACAAAAACAAACACAAAAAACAAACAACCTAAAACAAAACACAAAACAATCCAACAAAAACAACCAAAAACAACCAAAGCATAACACAGCAAACACAAATAAAAACACAAAACAACAAACAATCAAAACAATCACACACACACACAAAAAAACACAAAACATCAAACACACACACAGAAAAAACAACAAACAAAAAACAAAATTCAAACAACAACAAAACAAACCACAAAACAAAACAAAAAAACACAATCACAGCACAATAAACACACACACAAAACAAAAACAAACCAGCAAAACACAGAAAACAACACAACAGAACAACAAAAAAAAAAAACAAACAACAAAACAAATCAAACAAAACAACACCAAAAACAAACAACAACAACAACAACAAAAAAAACAAAAAAAAAAAAAAACGTAAACAAAAAAGTCACACAAACACAACAAAAAAAAAAAAAACCACAAAAAAAACCAAAAAAAGACAACACACAACACAAAAACAAACAAAAACACAAAAAACACACACAACAACAACACAATCAAAATTCAACAAACAGACAAAAACAAACAATAACACAAACAACAAAGAGCACAAGCAAAACAAAACAACACAAACCAACCAAGAAAACAGCAAATCAAACAAAAAAAACACAAAATAAACCCAAACACACAAAACAGGCACTAAACACACAAAAATCACAAAAACAAAACAACACAAAACCAAAAAAACACACAACACAACAACAACACAACAATACAACAAGACCAACAAAACAAACAAAAAACAACCAAATCACCACATACAACACCACACAAAAAAAACACCAACAAACACACAACAACAACAAAACACAAAAAAAAAAAACACAAAAACAAAAAACCACACAAACAAGCAAAACACAAAACAAACAAACACAACAACACAAACAACACACACACAACAAAGCAAACAACAAACCAACAAAACAACACAATCCCAGCAACAAACAAACAAGCATCACACATAACCAAACAAAAAAAAAACACACAAAATATCAACACACAAATAACCAAAACGAAACACAACACAAACAACACAAAAAAACAACAAACAAACACACAACAAAACAAACAAAACCAACAGACACAAAAGACAAAACACAGAACAACACAAAAACACGCAAAAACCAAAAACAAACACAACACCGCCCCAGATCAAACATCACACAAACACCAACACAAAACACATCAAAAAAACCAAAAAACACAACAAGAACACAACACAAACCATCAAAAAACACACAAACAAAACAACAACAAACAACACAACCCACACAACACAAAAAACACAAAGAACAAGAGAAATCACACAACAACACAAAAACACCCACAACAAAACAAACAATACAAAAAACACAACACAAACAAAAACAACAAACAAAGCCAAACAAAAATAACAAAAAAAACAAACACACACACAACATCAAAAAAAAAACAACAAAAGACAAAAAATCACAACAAAAGCAACAACACAACACACACACCAACAGAACCAAACAATCACAAACAAACACACAAACACAAAAAAGAAACAAAACACACAACAAACACACAACAAACAAAGTCAACAAAGCACATCACAACAACACACACAAAAAAACCAAACAAAACATAAACAAACACAACACAAAAAACAACATAACCAACATCAACAAAGCAACACAAACAAACAAAACCAAGAAACCAACAAAAAATCCCACAAACAACAAGACACACGCACAACAACCTAAAAACAAACACAAAAAAAAAAAACAAACAAATTCACAAACACAAACAAACACAACAAAAACACACAACAACACAACAAACCAAAAAAAACACACAACTACACACAACAATCACAAAGAAAACACACACAACAACAAAAAAAAAGAACACACAGCAACCCAACACAAAAACAAACAACATCAAAAAAGAAACAAAAAACAAACAAACACAAACCAACCACACACAAACCAAAAAACACCCCACAAAAAAACAAAAAAAACAACAACACAAAGAAGACAAAAAAACAAAACAACAAACACAAACAAACCAAAACACACACACAAACCCAAATCACACAAAAACACATTCAAAAACAAAACCACAACAAAAAACAACACAACAAATCAAACGAAAAGACAAAACAAACACCAACACAAACGCAACAAGCAACAAAAAACACAACAAACATAAAAAACACAACACAAACAAACCAAAAGAAACAAACCAAACAGAAAAACAACAAACACACACACACAAACAAAACAAAAACAATCATACAACACATCAAAAAACAAAACAGCACAAAAACAATCACAACCAATCACAAACAACACACAAATAACATAAACAAAGCCACAACAACCACACACAAAGACAAACCATTCAAAACATCAACAACACAAAACAACAAACAAACAAAAAACATCAAAACACACAACAAACCACAACACCAAATACACAAGAAAACAAAAGCACAACAACCAACCACAACAAACCCAAAACAAACAAAACACAAAAACAAAACACACAGTCAAAAACAAAACAACACACAAACAATCACAAACAAACACCACAAAAACAAGCACACAACACAACCCACCAAATCACACACCACACACAAAAAACAAACCAGAAACAAACAAAACAAAAGCACAACAAACAACAAACAACAACACAAAAAACACACACACACAACAACAAACAACACAACAACAACCAGAACACAAAATCAAAAAAAAAAAACAAGTCAGCAACACTACAAAACAACAAAACAAAGCAAACAAAACACAACACAAACCCAAAAAAACAAAACACACACAAAAACAACAAAGCAAAACAAAAAAAATCAACCAACAACATCACAAAAAAACCAAGCAAAAAACCACCAAACACAAACAAAACGACCCAACACACACCACACACACAGACAACCAAACACAAACAAAGGCCAAATCAGACAGACACCCAACAAACAAAACAACCAGTCAAAAAAAAACGCACCAAAAACCAACACACACAGAACACAACAAACACATCAAAACCCACAACCAACAACACACACAAACACAACAAAAACCCAACAACACCAAAACAAAACAAACCAAACAACAACCACACAAACACACACACCACCCAAAAAAACCAAAAAAAAACAACAACAAAAAACACAAAACAACAACAAACACACACACTACAAAACAAAAACACAAAACAACACAACACACACAACACAACAACAAAAAACCAACAAACACACCAAATCACATACACCAAACACACAAAACTAAACACAAAACCCCCATACCAACAACAAACAACACAACACAAAACACACCAACACACCAAACCACCCAAAACTACACAAGCCAAAACAACAACACAAAACACCCAAAAAAGAACAAACCAAAAAACAAACACACACAACACACAACACAACTAACCAACCCAAACACAACCAAACCAAAACACAACAAAAACAAACCAACAAAAAAACCAAAACAAAACACCACACAACAACACAAAACAACACAAAACAACACAACATAAACCACAAAACAAAACAACACAACACCACCCAACAAAAAACACCAACAAAACAACAACCAACAACAAAACATCCAAAAAAAACAAACAACAAACACAACAGACACACACCAAAAACAGCCACCACAACCTCACAAAAAACACACAAAAAAACAACACAAACAACAAAACACAAACACAACACCCAAAACAAACAACAAAAACCCACACAAACAACACACACACAACAACAAAACAACACACCAAAACAACAAACCAAACAAAACAAAACACACCACACACCAACAAAACAAAACCACAACCAAACCACAACACCCACACACACAAACAAACAACAACAAAACACCCCACAACAAACACACAAACAAACACCAACACCCACAACCACACAAACACAACACACACACAAAAACCAAACACCAACAACAACACACCAATACACCCCACCAATCAACACCCAAACACACACACAACACCACCCAACAAAAAAAAACACACACCCACAACACCACAAAACACACAACAACCACAAACCCCACAACACCAACCACAACACACCAAAACACAAAACCACACACACACCACACACACTAAAACAAACCACACAACAACATAAACACACCACAACAAACACAACAGCACCCCAACAACACTAACAAACACAAAACAACACAAAAAACAACAAAATAAGAAAAACACAACAAAACAATACACCACACACACCCACAACACAACAACAACATCAACCCAAAACACACACAAACACACAAAACACACTCAACCAACACCACAAAACACCAAAAACCACAACAAAAAAACACAAACCAACCAAAACATAACAACAAACCTCAACAACCACACACACAAACACCACAACAACAACAAACCCCCACAAAACAAAAACACAAAACACAAAGCACAACACACCACAAAAACCCCACACAACAAAAACACACCCCACAACCACACAACAAACAAACAACACACAACCCACAACAACACACCAAACTACAAACACACAACACAAACACACAACACACCAAAAAAACACAACACACACACAAACCACACCACAAAAAACAAAACACCACCCAAACAAAACAACACACCCAACCACAAACCACCCAACAAAAAACCACAACACAAAAAACCACAAACACAACAAAACAACACTAAAAACAAACAAAAAACACAACAACACAGCACACACCAAGACCACCACCACACCACACAAAAACACAAAACACAAACAACAACCAACACCACCACACACCAACAAAACAAACAAAAACACCCAACAACACCACACAAAACAAACCACTACCAAACACAACACAAACAACACAAAACAACAACACACATAAAAACAAACACCACAACAACACCAACACACACAAACCCAAAACCACACCACACACACCAACAACACCACCACAACACAACCACAACAACCACAACAACAAAAACACACCAACCACACAACACAACATCCAAACAAAACAACAAAAAAAAAAAACACACACTACCAAAAACACACACCAAACACCCCACAAACAACACAAACAACAAACCACACAACACCCAAACAAACAACCACACAAACCACAACAACCACAACAACACACCACAACCACCAACACACACACAACAACAAAAACAACTACAACAACACAAAACACCAAAAAATAAAAAAAACAAAACAAACTACACACCAACACAATCACAACAAACACAAAACCACAACAAAAACCACAACCAAACACCAAAACACCAACAAACAAAACAACCAAAAACAACACACCAAAGAACAAACCAAACAACCCACAAACAACAAAAACAAAACCAACAAAAAAACAAAAACACAAACCCAAAAAACAACCAACACACACACACGACAAAAACAACCACAAAAACACAAACCACACAAACACCAACACAACCACATCCACAAACCTTCACAAAAACAAACACACACACACAAACACACAAACACCACACAACCACTAACACAACACACACACAAAAACCAAAAAACCAACAACAACAAAACAAAACAAACAACACACAACCAAACCTACAAAAAAACACAAAACACAAACACAAACACACACACACCCAACAAACAACCAAAACACACACCACACAAAAAAAAAAAAAAACAAACACAAAACTAAAACAACACACAACAAAACACAAACCACAATAAACCAACAACACAACACCACAAAAACAAACACACACACAAAACAAAACACACACAAACACAACACACAACCAAACACAAACAACAACAACCAACAAACCAACACTCACAAACAACACACACACACCAAAACCACACAAAACACAAAAACCACCCAACTACACAACAACAACAAAACAAAACAACAACCACACAACAACAACAAAAAAAAACACAACAAAAAACCAAAACAAAAACAAACCCCAAACCCAAAACACAACACAACACAAAACAAAAACACACACAACAACAAACACCACCACAAACAACACCAAAAAACACAACACACCCACAAACAACAAACAAACAACAACCAAACAACACACAAACAAAACAAAAACACACCCACAGACAAAACAAACCAACAACAACAAAAAAAACCAAAAAAAACCAAACACACAAACCAACCCCCCACACAAAAAAACACCCAAACACTAAAACACAACAAAAAACACACCACAACAACACAACACAAAGACACATACAGTAAAACCAACAAAACCACAACCACACACAACACACACAACCCAACCACAAACACCCACACCAAACAACATCCAAACCAATACAACCACACAAACACAACCCCACAACACACAACCAAACACACACAACAACAACACACAACACAACACAAACAACACACAAAACAAAACACCCCCCACCCCCCAAACAACAACCACCAAACCAAACGCCCACACACCACACACAAACACCACCACACACCCACCACAAACAACAAAAAAAACACACAAACAACACAAAAACAAAAAACACCACACCACAAAACCCACAAAAAAACCAACAACACAAACTCACACACACACACCCAAAAAACCCACCCAACAAAAAAAACACACAACAAACAACAACCACCACACAAAACCAAAACCGCAAACACAAAAAAACACAACAACAACCACAACAAGACCACCAACAACAACAACAAAAAACAACATACACCCAAATCACACACAACACACAACCAAACATACCAAACAAAAACAAAACAACCCACAACAACCAACACAAACAAACCACCAACCCTACCAAACAACAAACACACAAACAAAAAACCAAAACAAAACCCAAACAACAAAACATACACAACACAAAAAACAACAACCAACACACACCACCCAACACACACACAACACAACCCAACACCACCCAAACACCACACAAACACACACACCACAAAACCAAACACACAAAAAAAACACACAACACATCAAAACCAAACAACCAAAAACAACACAACATACCAACCCATACACAAAAACAACACACAACCACCCAACACCAAAACAACACAAACACAACCAAAAACCAACACCAACCAAAAAAAACCACAACAAAACAACAAAACCAAAAAAAAACAACCATAACAACACACAACAACGACCAACACAACACAACAAAACAACACCCAAACAACCAAACAACACAAAACCCACAAAACACCCAAACACCACCAACAACCATCCACCACAACAACAACAACCACAAACAACAAAAAACAAAAACAAACAACACAACCAAAAACCAAAAACCAAAAACATAACCCACACACCACACATAAACCCAACCAAAACACACAAAACCACCACAACAACACAAAAACAAAACAACACACACCAACACCAACAAAAAGATAACAACAAAACAACACCACACAACCAAAAAAACACACAAAACAACAAACAACAAACAACAAAAAACCACACACAAAAACAATTCTTCAACAAAAACAAACAAACACAAAAACACAACACAAACAAACAAAAAAAACAAAAAAAACAACACACACAAACAACAAAAACAACACCACAACCCACCAAACACACAACCACACACACACACACAAAAACAACCAACAACAAAACCAACAAACAAACACACACCAACAAACAAAAACCACAACACAACACCCACAACACAAAACAAAACACAAAACACATACAACAAACACACAATACCACACAAACACCACACACAAAACCAAACACACCAACCACAAAAAAACAAACACACAACCAACACACACAAAACACCCACACACAACTACAAACACACACACAAAAACAAAAAACACACAAAACACCAAACACCAACACAAACACACACCACTATAAAACAACACAACACAAAAAAACAAAACAAAAAAACAAAAAACACAACACACAAAACACAGACACAACAACAACACCACACACACACACATCAACACAAATCACACACAACAAAAACACACAACACACACACACAACAACAAACAAAAACCCAACAAAAAACACAAAAAACACCAACAACATCACAAAAACAAAAACAACACCCCAAAAAAACACACACAAAACCAAAAAACACACACAACACAACAACAACAACCAACCAAACTGACACACACACCCACAACCACAAAACAACAAAAAACCCAACACAACACCAAACCACACCACCCACAACCCACAAACAACACAAAACCACAACAACCACAACATACACAAAGACCACAAAAAACAAACACAATAACAACAAAACTCACACAACACCACACAACACCACAACACAACACACAACACCACACCAACCACCACACACACAACACAAGAACACACACAACCCCAAACAACACACACACACAACAAACAACACCACAACATCAACAACACACAAACACACACAAAACAAAACAACAACACACACACCACAACAACAACAACACAACCACACACAACCAACCAAACACAACAAAACACCCAAAACACAAACAAACAACCAAACCCCCAAAACAACAACAAACAAAAAAAAAAAACACACCAAAAACCACCACAACAAAACAACACACCACACACATTATACCCCAACAAACCCAACACCACACACAACACCCAAAACAACACCAAACACACAACAACAACAACCACATAACCACCAAAAAACACACCCAACAACACAAAAAACCAAAACAACCAACACAACCACACAAAACAAACAACCACCAACAAAAACAAAACCAAAACAACCAAACACCAACACACAAAACCACAACCAAACACACCCCACCAACACACCACAACCAAAATACAAAAAACAACATCAACACACACCAACAACAAAAACCCCAACACACACAAAAACACCCAAAAAAAAAAAACAACACCAACAAACCAAAAAACAAACACACCAAAACAAATCATAACACAACACAAAAAAATACAAACACACAACACACAAACCCAAAAAACATTAACAACACCCACACCAAACACAACAACCAAACAACAAAAACAACCACCAACAAACAAACAAAAACCAAAACACACACAACAAACACAAAAAAAACAACACACACAAAACCACCCAACACAACACACAACCCACACACCACCAAAACAAAAACCAAACCAACAAAAAACACAACACAAAACTACAAACACCACACACACCACAACAAAAAACAACAAACAAAACAAAAAAACCAACACCCAACACACAAAACCCACCACCCAAAAACACAAACCAACAACAACAAACACACACAACACACCCCCACAACCAACACACAAACACACAAACCACAACACACACACAACAAACAAAACCACAACAACACACACACAAAAACATTGATTAACAACCCCACACCAACCAACAACACAAACAAAAACAATGCAAACAAATAAACACACACCAAACAACAAAAACAAACACACAAAACAAACCAAACAACAAAAAAAACACAAAAATAACAACCACACCACAACAAGCACAATCACCACCCCAAAACACAACACAACAACACCCACAACACCCACTACAACACACACAAAACCACACACACACACAACAAAATCAACAACACAAAACAAAACAACACACACACAACCCACAACCCACACACAACAGCAAAACCACCACCCACAAACACAAACAACAACCAAAACACAAAAACCCAAAAAAACACACCCCCACAAACAAAACAAAACACAACACAACCCACATAACATACAACAACACACAACACAACAACACAACAAACAAAACCAACACCCAACTACAACACCACACACAAAACCACCAAACACCACAACAACCAAAACAACACACAACACACACACACAAACAAACAAACAAAACACAACAACACACCAAACCTCAAACCCAACCACACACAACAAACAAAAAAAACACCTACAAAAAAAAAAAAAAACCCCCCCCAAAACAAAACAAACAACAAACACAAACACACAAAACAAAAACAAAACACAACACCACCAAAAACAAAACCAAAAACACACCAAAACAAAAACAAACACAACAAAAAACAAAACCCCAACAACACACCAACAGCAAACACAACCAAAACACTACACCAACACACAACACAAACAAACAACACACACAACACACACAAAAACAATCAACACACACAAACACACAACCAAAACAACACACCACAACACAACACAACACAAAAAACACAACCAACAAAAACAAAACAACAACACACAAAACCCAACGCAAAACAACCAACACACCAACACAACCAAACACAAAAATACAACCAAAACAACCACAACAAAAAAAAACAACAACCAACCAACACACCACCAAAAACACAAACCCACAACACACACCAAACACAACAAAACCAACAAACCTACACAACCAACCCACACAACACAACAACACAACACAAACACAACGCAAACCCACAAAAAAACACAAAAAACCAAAACAACACAAACAACAACAAACACAACAAAACCAACACACAACAAAAAACACACACAAAACACACCACACAACACCAAAAAACGACAAACAACACCAAACACTAACCACCCAACACCACAAACAAACACAAAACACACACACCAACAACACACAACACCCACACCAAACAAACAACCACACATACACACCACAAACCACACACAAACCACATAACAACAACAAAAAAACAACACACACTAACCAACACAAACAACAACACAACCACAAAACACAAAAACATCACCCCACAAAACACAAAACAAAAAACACAAACCAACAACACACACACCAAACACAACACAACAACAAAACAAACCAAACAAACACAACCCAACAACAACACACCAATATCAAACAAAAAACAAAACAGCAACACAAACACAACCCCAACACCACACAACAACAAAAAAAACAAAAGACAACCAAAACCACACAAAACCCACACACCAAACACACCCAAAAAAACAACACACAAAACAACACAAAAAACAAACACCACAACACACAACAACAAACAACACCACACACACAACCACCACACCAAAACAACAACCAAAACAACCCCAGAACACAACACACACACAAACAAACCAAAACACACCGCAACAACACCACCACACACACAAACTACCACGTTCAAATACGACACAAACAAACAAAAAACAAAAAAAACCCCACAAAAACACACAAAAACAAAACACATAACCACACACCACAAAACAACACCAACAACAACAAAACAACACACACTACCACCAACCACAACAAACCAAAAAAAAACACCACACACACCACATCACAAAAACCACACACACAAAACACAAACACAACAAAACCACACAAAAACACAACACAACACACAACACACACACACAAACACAAAACCACAACAAACAAACACACACAAAACACACAAACACAAACACACAACACAAACACAAAACACACAAACACAAAACAAAAACACAACACCAGCCTCCAAAAAAAAAAAAAAAAAAAAAAAAAAAAAAAACAAACAAAAACAAACAACACACAACACACAAAAACAACAAACAAACAACACAAACACAACAAACACACACAACACACACAACAACAACGAACAAAACAACAACACACAAACCAAAAAAAAAAACCCCCCAACAAAACAACAAACAACAAAACAACACACACAACAACACACACACCACACACAACACAAAAAAACAAACAACAACACACAACACCACACAAACACACAACACAAAAGAAAGACACACAACAAACACAAAAAAAAACAAGATAACAAACACAACAACACAACACAACACAGAACACACAAAAAAAAAAAACACAAACACAACAACACAAACAAAACACAAACAACCCATCAAACAAAACACAAACACACAACAACCACAAAACAATCAACACCAAGTTCAAAGACAAAACACATCACAACAACACACACACACACACACAAGTCCACACCACAAAAACACCACACAACACCACACAAGCAAACAAAACAAGCAACACAAAACACACACACACAAAGACACAAACACACACAGCAACACAATCACAAAAACACAACAAAATCAACACACACACAAAAACATCAACCACAAAAAAAAACAAACAAAAACAAACACAACAAACAAAACACACCCACCAAGAAACAACAAACACAAACACAAAAAAACACACATCAAACAAAACAACACAACACACAAAAAACCTCACACAACACAACACACACACAACACACAAAAACAAAACACACAAACACAACAAAACACACCACACAACACACAAACAAAAACACCACACAAACAACAAACAAACAACAAAAACACAAACCACACAAAATCACAAACACCAAACAAACCACAAACAACAACAAAAACAAACACAACAATAGCAACACAAAAACAAATCAAACACAACCACACACAACACCCACAAAACCAAATACAACACAAACAAACAAAACACCAACACAAAAAAAAACACAACACACAAACACAACACAACAACACAACACAAAAACATCAACAACACCACACAAAACACCAACAACAAACACATCACACAACAACACACAAACACACAACAACACAACACACACCACAAACACAACAACACAACCAACAAAACACAACAAAAACACACAAACACATCAAAACACAGAAACAAAAAACACACAAACAACAAACAAACACACACACACAACACAAAAAACAAAACAAACACACAAAAACACACAAAAAACGAACACAACACACACAACACACAACAAAACAACACACACAAACACACACAAAACCACAAACACAACACAAAACCAACACAACACAACACACAAACAACACCACACAACAACACACACACACCAACACACACCACACACAAACACACAAACACAAAACACACACACAAACAACCACAAACAAAACACAAACCACAACAAACACAACACAAAAAAAACAATCACAATCAACACACACAACACAACAACAACAACACAAAAAATCACAAAACAACCAACAACAAACACAACAACAAACAAAAAACACACAACACAAACACAACACAAACACACACAACACAAACAAACAAAACAACAAACACACACACAAACAACAACACATCAACACAACAAACCCACAACAACAACAACAAAAACAACACACAACACACACACACAACAACACACAAACACACACACACAATCAACACACAACAACAAACAACCACACACCAAACAAACACAAAATAAAAAAAAAACAACACAAAAAACACACACACAAACAAACACACACAACAACATCAACAAAAAAAAAAACACACACACACACACAACACACAACAAACACACAAACAACACAACAACAAAACAAACACACAAACCAACACAACACAACACACAACACAAAAACAAACAACAACAACAGCCACACACAAAACAACAACAAAACACAAAACAGACAACACACACACACAAACAAACACAACTTTCACAACAACAACAACACAACAACAACACACACACAACACAAAACCACAAACACAAACCAAAACACAAAACAAACAACAAAAAACCACAACCACACACACAAACACACCACAAACACAACAAAACACACAACATCAAACCCCACAAAACAAAAACAAAAAACAAAAACATCACCACAAAACACAAAACACAAACACACACACACAACAAAACAAAACAAACACAAAAAAACCAACAACACACACACAACAACCCAACACAAACCACACAACAAACACCCACCACACAGCAAAAACAAACAACACAAAATTCAACAAACAACAAACACACAACATCAGCACATCACACACACAATCCAAAAAACACACACACAAAAAAAACAAACAAACACACAAACAACAAAAAACCAAAACACAAAAAAAACACAAAAACACACACAACACAACAAACAACATACCAAACACAAACAAAAACAAAAACACAACACAAACACAAACACAACACAAATCCAAAACAACACACACACACCAACACACAACACACACAAACAACAAAACACACACACACACAGCAAAAAACCACACAAACAAACAAAACAAACCACACACACACACACACAAACAACAAACACACACAAACACAACACCAAAACACAAAAAACAAAAAAACACACAAACACACACACAAAACACAACACAACACAAAAAACACACACACAAAAAAAACACAACAAACACCACACACAAAAACAAACACAACAACACAAAAAACAAACACAAAAAACAACACACAACAACAACCACACACAAACAAACACACACAAAAAACAACAACACACCAAACAAAACCAAAAACACACACAACACAAAAACACAAACACACAAAAAAAAACCACACACAAACACCAAGAACAACACATCACAAAACACAACACAAACACACAAAACACACACACCAAACACACAAACACATAAAAACAACAAAACAAAAAACACAAACAACAACAACAAACACACAACAGACAACACAAACAACAACACACAACAACAAATCAAACAAAACACAACAAAAAAACACCACACAACACACAACAAAACACAAAGAAAAACAACAAACCACAACACAAACCAAAAACAAATCACAACAACACACACACAAAAACACAAACAAAAAACAACACACACCAACAACCAACAAAACAAACACAAACACAAACACACCAACAAAACACCAACACACAAAAACAAACAACAAACACAACAACAAAAAACACAAAAAACACAAACAACAAAACAAACATCAACACACATCAACCAACAACAACAAACAAAACACAACAACACACACCAAACAACAAATCAATCAACACATCATCAACAAAAACACAAAACACACAAAACACAACAACCAACAATCACAGAACCACAACACACAAAACAACAACAACACACAAGAAACACACACACAAAAATCAAACACAAACACAAAAAAACACAACACAAAAACACAAACAACACAACACACACAACACAACACACAACACAACACAAAAAAACACAAACACAAAACAACACAACAACACAAAAACAAACAAACAAAACACAAACAATAACAAACACACAAACAAACACACACAAACAACAAAATCAAACAACACAAACAAAAAAAAAAAAAAAAAAAAACACACACAACACAAACAAACACAAACACACCAACACACACAACAAACAAAACAAACAACCCACAAAACACAACAACCACCACACAAACACACAAAAACACAACCCACACAACAACAACAAGCAAACACAAACACACACACAACAAACAAACAACAACAAAAAACAACAAACCAACAAAACAACAACAAAAACACACAAAAACAAAACAACAAAACATCAACAACAAAAACAAACAACCAACACAACAACAACCAACAAAAAACAACAACACACACAACACACACCAACACACACAACACACAACAACACACACACAGAAAAACCCACAAACAACAACACAAACAAACACAACCAAACACAACACAACAAAAAACACACAACACACACCACACAACATTCACACAAACACAACACACACAAATCACAACAACACAAACAAAACACAAACAACACACAACAAAAATCACCAAACAAACAACACACAAAAACACAACACAAACAACCAAAAACACAAAACAACACAACAACACACAACACAAAACACACAACACAAAAATTCACGGACAAACACACAAAACAACCACACACAACAACACACAAAACAACACAACCACAACAACACACAACAACAAACAAACACACACAACCAAACAAACACCACACCACACACAAGCAACACCATACAACAAAACACAAAAAATTCAAACCACCACAACAAAACAAAAACACAACAAAAAACAAACAACACAAACACACACACACACAACACACACACAACACACACACAAACAACAAAAACACAAACAACAACAAAACCACACAGCCAAACAAAACAACACACAAACAAAAAACACACACACACACAACAACAAAAAAAAAACCAACACACACAACAAAACACACACAAAAAATCACACACACCACAACACCAACAACACCAACACACACATAAAAAACACAAACAAAACAACAACAACACAACCAAAACACAACACAACAACAAATCAACAACAACACAAACACATCACAAACACAAAAACACAAAACACAAAGGGTTCAACAACACACAACACACAACAACAACCCAAAAACACAACCAACACACACAACACAAACAACAAGCCACACCAACACCACCACACCAACCAAACACAACAACAACAACAAAATTTCAAAACAAAAACAACACACACACAAAATCAACACAACACACAACAAACACACACAAAAACACAACCAAATCAAACACACAAAACCACAAACATCACACACACAACACACACACACAATACAAACACAACACAAACACAACCCAACACACACCAAAACCCCAACCACAAAACACACACCAAAACACAAAACAGCAACACAACAAAACAAACACAAAACACAAAACACACACAAACAAACCAACACACAAACACAAAAACAAACAACACACATGACAGAAACCCAACAAACACCACACACAAACAACACAAACAACAACAAAAACAACACACACAAACACACACAACCAACAAACACCAAAAAAAACAACACACAAAACCACAACAATCACACAAACAACAAACACACAACACACACACACCAACAACACAACACACCAACAACAAAAACACAAAACACAACAAATCAACAAAACAAACCACACAAACCTGGTAACAACAACCACACAACACACACATCACAAAAACACACAAACACACAACAACAACAAAACAACAACACAACATTCACAACAACACAAAAAACACAATTCAAACACACAAACATCACAAAAAATAACACAATCACACAACACACAAACACAACACAAACAAAACACACACAAAAACAACAAACCAACAAACACACACACAACACAACACACACACACACAAAACACAACAAACAACAAACAACACAACAAACACAAGCACACACAAAAACAAAACACACAAAAAAACAACAAAACAACCAAAACCAACAACACAACCACAAAAAACATCACACACAACACCAAACACACACACAAAGAACACCACAGCACACACAAACACACAAAAACACAACACACAAAGAACAACAAACAACAAAAACCACAACAAAACACACCACAAACAACACACAAAAAAAACACACACAAACACAAAAAAACAAAAGCAAAAAAAAACACACACACACAAAAACACAATCAACACAACACAACAGCACAAACAAACAAAACACACACACATCAAAACAACACACAACACAACACACACAAAAAATCACCACAACAACAAAAACAACACACAACAACCAGACAACACAACCCCCACACAACAAAAACAAACACACACAACCACACACACACACACCAAACACCACCAAAAACAACACAAACACAAACAACACAACACAAAAGCAATTCACAAAAACAACACAACACACAAAAACAAAATTCAACAACAAGCACAAACACAACAAACAACACATTCAAAGCAAACAACAAACAACAACAAACACACAAAACACAACCACAAAACACAAAACAACACAACACACAAAACACACACACAAAAACAACACACAAACAAACACAACAAACAAAACAACACACACAAAACAACAAAACAAACACAGCAAACACACAACAAACAAATACAAACAAAACCCACAAACACAAAACAACAGCAAAACAAACAACAAACAACACACACAAAACACAACACAACAACAACAAACACACACAAACACAAACAACACACAACCACACAATCAACACCAAACACAACAACACCAACACAACACAACAAAAACAACCAAACAAAACACACAACAAAACACAACACAACAACAACAACAACACACACAACAAACACACAATCACAAAAACAACAAACAGAAGCACACAACCAACACACAACAGGAACCACACACACACACAACACACACAACACAACACAAACAACAACAACAACACACAAAAACAACAACAAACATCAAACCACACACAACACACAAAAAACAACAACAAAACAACCCAAAAAAAAAAAAAGGCAAACACAACAAAAACAACACACAAACACAACAACCCACACAAACCAAAAAACACAACACAAACACACACAACACACACACATCAAACAAACAAACACCACACACACAAACAAAACACACAAACACACACAAAACACACACAAACCAACCGCAAACACACAACAAACATCAAAAAAAACACCGAAAAACACAAACACAACAAAACACAAAAAACAAAAGCAGCAACAAACAAAACAACACACAAACACACAAAACCCCACAAACAACAAAAAACACACCAACACACAATCACACACACACAACACACAACAACAACACCACACACACACACAACACAAAACAACCAAACCCACATCAACACAAACACAACCACCAAACAACAACCACAACACTCACAAACAACAACACAACAAATCAACACAAAAAACAACACAGAAAACCAACACAAACAAACAACAAACAATTCACAACCCCACACACACAAACATCACAAACAACAACACACACAACAACAATCCAACAAATTCAACAAACACACAAAACACACAAACAAAAAAAACACATCAACACACACACAACCACAACAAAACCCACAAAAACAACAACAAACACAACAAAACACAACGAGAACAAAACCAAAAAAAACACACAGACAAACACAACCAACAAACACACAACAAAAACACACCAACACCCACACAACACACAACAACACACACACACAAAACCAAACAAACAACACACACAATCACAACACACAAACAAACACAACAACAAACAAACACCAAACAACACACAAACAACAACACACAAACACACAAATCACAACAAAAAAACACAAACACACACAAAAAAAACACACACAACAACACACACACAGAACACATTCCAACAGCAACACAACAAAAATCAACAACAACACACAAACCCAACACAAAAAAACACACACAACACAAAACAACAACACAAACATCACAATCACAACACCAAGACACACACACACAACAAACAAAACATCACAAAACAACAATCAACAAAAACACACACAACAAAAAACAAACACAAACACACACAAAACACAACAACAAACAACACCAAACAAAACAACACAAACACAAACAACACAAACACAAAAACAACAACACACACACGACAACAAAACACACAACAACAACAACCACACAACAACAACAACAAACAAACACACAACAACACAAACAAACAAAAAAACAACAACACAAAACACACACAGACACAACACAACAACAGAAACATCACACACAACAACAAAGACAAAATCAAAACACCACAACAACAACAAAAACACACACACACAATTCACACATCCAACAACACACACAACAACAACACACACACACAACAAAACACAAAACACAAAAAACCACACACAACCAATCACAAAAAAACGAACACAAACATTCACACAAACAAAAAAAACAAAAACACAACACCACACACACAAACAAACAACAACACACACACAAAACCAACACACACACCACAACAAACACCAACCAACAACACAACACAAGCAACAACAAAACCAAACACAAACGACACAACACAACACCAAACACCACACAACAACACACACAACAAACAACCCAAACAACAACACACAAACACACAAACACAGCAAACACATCACAAACAACAAACCACAAAAAAAAACAACACAAAAACCAAACAAACAAAACAACACACACAACAACCACAAACACAAACCAAACACAACAAACAACACACCACACACAAACAACAACACAACACAACACCAACACACAACAACAACAAAAACAAACACAACAACCACAAAAACAAACACAAAAAACACACACAAACACAGCAAACACCACACACAACAAAGCACACACCCAACACACAAAACAAAAACACAAACAACAAAAACCAAAAGCAACAAAACAACAACACACAACCACAACAAAAACAACAACACAAACAACACCAACAACACCAACAAAAACAACAACAACACACAACACAACACAAACACACACAAAAACCAACACACAAAACAAAAAAAAAACAACACAACATCAAAAAAACAAAAATCACACAAACACAAGCCCAACAACAAAAACCAAACAAACACACACAAACACACAAAACACAGAAACACACATCACAATTCACAAACACCCACACAAAAACAAAAAACAACACACACACACACAAAACACACAAAAAAAATCAACACACACAAACACAACACACACAAACAACAAACACAAAACAAACACAGCAAGAAAACCAACCACCCCACAAACAAAAAACCACAACACACCAAAAAAAAAAACAACAAACCCACAATTTCCAAAAACCACCACCAAACACACCAAACAAAAACAAAAACCACACAAAAAAAAACCCACAAAAAACCCCACCAAACCAAACCCAACAAAAACACCAAACACCAAACCAAACAAAAAACAAACCAAAAACCCAATCAAAACCCACAAACCAAAAAGAACACAAACCCCAAAAAAAACAACACAAACAAAAAACAAAAACCACACAACAACACACCCCAAAAACCAACCCCACAAACAACCAAAACCCCCACAACAAAACCACAAACGAACAACCCCCACAACAAACCCCCCAACAACCCAAACACAAACAAACACAACAAAAAAACACAGGAAACAACAAAACAAAACAACCCCAGCCAACACCAAAAACAAAAAACCAAACAATCAAAAAAAAAACACCCCAAAAAACAAACACAAACCAAAAAACACCACCAAACACAAAACAACAAACCCAACAAACAAATATTCCACAACCCAACCCAAACCACAAAAACATCAAAAAAAACCACACACAAAAAAAACAAACACCAACACAAAAAAACAAAAAGCAACAACAAACCCACCAAACCAACCACCCCAAAACGAACCGAAAATTCGCCCCAAAAACCACAAACGCCACAAAAAAAAAACCACAAAAACACCACAAAACCACAAACAAAAAACCAAAACCCCCAAAAAAACACCAAAAAAAGAAAAACACCAAAAACCCAAACACCACAACCCAAAAAAAAAAACAAAAAAACCAAACAACAAAAAAACCAAACCACCAAAAACACACCACCCAAAAGCCAAAACCCCACAAAACCACACCAAAAAAACAACAAAACCAAAAAAACAACAAAACACAAACAAAAAAAAAACAAAATCCCCAAAAAACAACCCCACAAACACAAAACAAAAAAACACCACCCAACACAAAAAAAACAAAACACAACAACACCCCGACATAAACAACAAACAAAACAAACGACACAACAACAAAAACCACAAAAAAAAAAACCAAAACAAACACCAAACAACCATCACCAAACCCCCACACCACAAAAAAAAAAAAACAACAACACAAACAAAGACCCCAACAACACAAGAAAAACACCAAAACCCCCAAAAAAACACAACCCACAACAACCAAACAAACGTGACCCAACACAAAACACAACAACCAACGAAATCCCAAAAAAAAAATCAACACACCACAGCACCCAACAAAAAAAAAAATTTCACAACCAACAAAAACAAACAACAAACCACACCCAATTTCTTTTCACAACCACACCAAAACCAACAAAAACACAAACCAACAAAAAAACAAACCAACAAAAAAAACCACCAAACCCAACACAAAACAACACAAAAAAAAAACAAAACAAAAACAACACCAACAAAACAAAACCCCACCACCCAACCAAACCATAAAAACAAAACCCCCCAACACCAAAAAAAAACCAAACAAAAACCCAAAAAAAACAGCCAACAGAACAAAACCACAACAAACAACCAAACAACCACCCCCCCCAAACAAAAACCCAAAAAAACCAAAAACCACAACACCAAACCCACAAACAAAAACCAAAAAACCCCCCCCAACAAAACAAAATCAACCCCCCAAACCACCCCCACAAAACAACACCCAAAAACAAAAAGCAAACAAACACCACAATTTCACCAAAAAAACCAAACCAACAAAGCCCCAACCAAACAACACACACATTTCCAAAAAAAACAACAGACCAAACACCAACCCAAAAAGCAGCCACACCACCAAAAAAAAACAAACAACTCCAACCCAACAAAACAACAAACAAACAAAACACAAACACAGCCAACAAAAACCACAACAAAAACTAACCCCACCAACAAACAAAAACCAAAACAAAAAAACCAAAACCCCACCCAGAAAAACAAACAAAACACACACAGACCAACCCCACAACAACCCCAAAACCACAAACAACCACACCAACCACAACCCAACACCAAAAAACAACCCACAAACACAAAAAAAAAACCCCCAAAAAAAACAAACCAAACCCCAAAACACAAACAACAAAAAACACCCCACATCAAAACCCAAAAAAAAACAAAAAACCCAAATCAACCCAAATTTCCCACAAACCCCAAAAACCAACAAAAACCAAACAAAAAAAAACCACAAAACAAAAAACCACACACAGCCAATCAACAAACAACACCACAAAACCAGCACAGCCAACCCAAACCAAAACCCAACAACCAACAACACAAAAACACAACCACAAAAAACCAACACACCCACACCAATCCAAAAAAACCAAACAACAAAAACCACAAAACCACAACAAACCCAAAAGCAAACATTCAACAATCACACAAAAAAAACAAAAAACCAAAAAAAACCAAACCACCACCAAACAAACAAAAACCAAAACAACAAACAAAAACACAACCCAACCGACCACAAAAAACAACACCACAAAGAACCAAAAAAAACCGCCCAAAAAACCCAAAAACACACAACAACAAACCCAACCCCAAACCAAAAAACCAAACCCCAACACACACCACCAACCACAAAAAAAAAACCCAAACACAAAAAAAACAAAAAAAAACCAAACCAAAACAAAAAACCAACACAACACCAACCCACGCCACCACAAAACACAAACCACCTCAACCAACCAAACCACAAAAACAAAAAAACAACACAAACAACCCACAACACAACAACAAAACATTTTCCAAACAAAAAACAAAAACCCCAAACACCCACAAAACAACGAAACCCACCCCAACATACAAAAAAAACAAACCACAACCAACAACAATACCAACCAACAAAAACAAACCAAAAAACAAAAAAACAAAACCCCAACAACAAAAAACCAAACAAAGAACAAAAACACAAAAAACACAACCACCCAAAAGCCCCCCAAACCCAAGCAAAAAACAAACACCAAACAAAACTCCTCAAACCACACCACAAAAAACCCCAACCCAACCAAAAAAAAAAAACCCACAAACAAAAAAGCAACAAAAACCCACACAAAGCCAACCAAACCCCCAAAAACCCAAAAAACAACCCCAAAAAAAAAAAAAACACCCCCCACACCAAAACCAAAACCCAAACCCAACCACAACCAAAAAAACCACAACAAAAACCCCAATTCAAACACAACCAAACATACCCACCCCACAAAAACACAAAAACAAAAACAAAACCAGAAAACAACACAAAAAACCCACACGCCCAAAGAAAAAAAAAAAACACACCCCAACAAACCCAAACAAAACAAAAAAACAAACCAAAACACCCCCCACAACCCGCACACCAAACCAACCACCAACTCAAAACAAAACACAAACACACCCAAAAACACACAAAATCAAAACACAACAAAAAAAAAAAAACACCCAACCACTAAACCAATCAAACAAACACCACCAAACAAAAAACACAAAAACCATACACACCCACAAACCGGACAAAATTTCACCCACACAAAAAACAACAGCAACCCCCAAGAAAACCCCAACCAACCCAAACAACACAACAACCAAACAAAACAAAAACAAAAAAAACCAGAAAAAAAAAAAACACAAAAACCAACAAACAACAAACCCACCACCCCAAAACCACACAAAAAAAAACCAAAACCAACACACACACAAAACCCACACACCAAAAAAACCCCCAACCACAAACAACCAAAACACAACCACAAACCACACAAGCAAACAACCAAAAAAAAACCCCCAACCAACACACAAACATAAAAAAAACCCAAAAAACCCATTCACCCCAAATCAAACCCAACAACCCCAAAACAACAAAAACACAACAAACAAAACAAATAAACCAAAACACCAACCACAAAAACAAACCAAAACAACACAAAACACCAAACCCACCACAAAAAACCAACAACAAAAACAGCCACACACCACAAACCAAAAAACAGCAACAAACACAACACCACCACACCAAACAAACACAACAAAAACAACAAAACAAACAAATTTTCCACATTCCAACAATAACAAAAAAAAAAAAACCCACCAAACCCCAACACAAAAACCCCCCACACCCCAACAAAAAAAACACACAAACACACAAAAAAAACAACACCACCATCCACCACAACACACCCAACACCCAACCACAAAAACAACAACACAAACACAAAAACAACACCAACCCCAGAACAAAACACACCACAAAAAAAACAGACACGCCCCACCCCAAACCAACCCACAAAAAATCACAAACCACAAAACAAAAAACCACCCGCAGAAACCACCCACAAATAAAACAAACAAACACAAACCCACCACCAAGACGCCAACCCCCAAAAACACCAAAAAAAACAAAAAATCACCAACAATTTCTCCCAAAAAAAAAAAAACACCACCCAAATTTTTTTTCCAAATTTTTTCAAAAAAAATTCCCCACCACCCACAACACAAACAGAAACAACATTTTTTTCCGACAAACGAAAAAAACAAACACAAACAAAAACCAAAAACCAACCCACACAAAAACAAACAAAAAAAAACCAGCCCAAAACACCAACAATTCAACAAAGCACAACAACACAAAACAAAATTTTCCAACCACAACAAAAAAAACCAAGACCCCCATCAAAACCAAAAAAACCACCAAAAAAAACCCCACAACAACCCACAAAAACCAAACACAACAAACAAAACAACAAAACCACAAAAAACAACACAAACCAAACCAACAACCAAAAGAACACCAAAAAACACACCAAAACAAAAAACACCAAAACCACACCCACAAAAAACACAAACACACCAAACCCCCACCAACAAACAACCACAAAAAAAAAACAAAAACAACCCAACACAAACAAACAAAAAAACAAACCACAACACACACCCCCCCACAAACAAAAACACAAACACCAAAAAAAACAAAAACCAAAAAACAACAACCAAAACCCCCCAAACAAAACACCACACCCAAAAACAACCAAACCCACCCCCCCAACGCAACAAAAAAACCCACAAACACACAAACAACCCCAACACCCCAAGACAAACCCCACACAACCCAAACAAAAAAAAAACCCACCAACAAAAAAAAAAACAACCAACCAACCACAAAAAACAAAAATACAAACCCCAAACCCAAAACAACCCAAACCAACCCACACCAAAAAAACCCACAACCCAAAAAAACAACACAACAACAACCCCCAAACAACCAAACACACAACAATCACAAAAACAAAAACACCAAAAACAAACCAAAAAAAACCAAAACCCCCACCCCAACAAAAAACACTCAACACCCAACCAAAACACACAAAACACACCAAACACAAACACAACAAAAAACCACCCAACACACAAAAACCAAACACTAAAAAACAACAAACAAAAACACCCCAAAACACAAACACCCACACAAGGAAAACAAACCACCAAAAAACACACAAAACACAACCAAAACCAAAAAACACAAGACACCACAAAACAAGTCAAACAAACAAAAACAACCCACAAAAACACACCAACCCCAAAAAAACCAAACCCAACCAAAGCCAACCAAACCCACAACCACACAACCCCCCCCAAAAAACACACACCCCCCAAAAACACAAGCCCACCACACCAAATCACAAACAAAAAAGAACCCACAACAAAACAAAACAAACACAAAAACACAACCAACACAAACACAAACAAACCAACACCAAAAACCACAAAAACCACCACCAAACAAAACACCCAAAACAAAAACACCAAAACCACGGAAAAACCAAAACCCCCCCCCAACAAACAAACACCAAATTTGCAAAACAAACACACACAACACAAACCAACACAACAAACAAACCAACCCAAAACCAAAAAACCAACCCAAAAAAACAAAACAAACAAAACACCAAAAACAACCACCCCCACAAAAACAAAAAAACACAAGCCCAAAACATCACCAACCCAACAACAAACAAAAAAACCAACACCCAAAACCCACCCCAAATTCAACACCAAGACAAACACCCACCCACACACCCAAAAAAAAAAAAAAACCAAATCACCACCCCCCAACAAAAACCCACCACACCACAAACCCCCAAGACCAAAAACACACCCACACAACACACCACCCAACACACCACCCAGACCAAACACCAACCCCAAACAACCACGAAACAACAAAACACACCAACAAACACAATTTTTTTTCCCCAGACAAAAACACAAACAAACAAAAACAAAAAAACAAAAAACACACCAACAAAACCAAAACCCAAAACAAACACAAACCCACCAAACCCCCAAACACACCCAAACACCAAACAACCCAACACAACCAAAACTCCCCAACCACAAACCCCCAACCAACACAAAAAACAAAAACAAAAACAAAAGCAACACCACAAAAAAAAAAATTCAACCACCACCAACAACCCAACCCACCTCCCCACCACAAACAAAAACAAACAAACACCACCAAACACCCAACAAAAAACAAAAACCAACCACACAAAACAACAAACAAAACCCCAAAACCCCCAAAAAAAAACCCTCCCCACACCCCCACCAACCACCACCACCCAAAACCCACCAAAACACCACACCACAACAACCAACACCAACCCACCAAAACCAACCCCCCAAAAACACACCCCAAAAAAACCCCAAAAAACCCCCAAAAACCCAAACCCCAAAAAAACACACACACAACACCAAACAACCCCACAACAACCCCAACCCCCCAAACAAACCCCAACCCCACCCCCCACCAACACCACACCCCCAACCCCCCCAACCACCCCCCCACCAAAAACAAAAAAACCACCCACACACCCCCAACCACAACCCAACCCACAAACAACCCCCCCAACAACCACCACCCCCCCCCCCCCAAACCCAACCCACCGCCCCACCCCCCAAACCACCCCCAAAAAAAAACCCACCCAAAACTAAAAAAACACCCCCCCCACCCAAAAAACCAAACCCAACACCAAACAAAAAACAACACAAAACCCCCCCCCAAAACCAACCCCCCCCCCCCCCCCCCAAAACCCCCCCACCCACAAAACACCACCCCCCACACCAACAACACCAACAAAACAACAAAAAAACCCCCAAACCAACACCCCACACCAACCAAAAAAACCCCACAAAACACAAAAAACCAACCACAACCACCCCAACCCCCAACCAACCCAACCCCCAACCACACCCCCCCCCCCCCCCAAAAAACCCCCACCCAACCCACACAACACCCACAAAAACCCCCACCAAAAACCCCCCCAACCAAAACCAAAAACACAAAAACACACAACAACCCCAAAACACCACCACCCCACCCACCCCAAACCAACCCCACCCACAACCCCCACCAACCAAACACCCACACCACCACCCCAAAACCCCAAAACACCCACCCCACACCCCAACACAACCCCACAAAAACCCAACAACAAACCCAACCACCACCCCCACCCCACCAACCCCACCAAAAAACCCCCACCCCCACCCACACCCCACCCACCCCCCCCCCCCCAAACACCCCCCACCACCCACCACCCCCCCCCAAACCACCAAACCACAAAAAACCACCAACAAAAAACCCAACACCCCAAAACACCAACCCACACCAACCCACCCCACCCCCAACACCCCCCCCCACCCCACCCCCACCCCCCCAAAAACCCCCAAACACACAAACCCAACCAACAAAACAAACAAAAACCCACAAACCAACCCCACCCACCCCCCACCCCAACAACCCCCAACCCACAACCCCCCAACCACACCACAAAACAACCACCACCCCCCCACACCCCCCCACCACCCACCCCACCCACCCCACCCCCACCACCCCACACACACACAACCCCCCCCACCCAACAACCCCACAACACACAAAAACACAACCCACCCACAACACCCCCCAAACCCCCCACCCAACACACCCCCCCCACCAACAAACCCACCCCAACACACCCCCCACCCCCCCCCACCAACCCCAACCCCACCCCCACCACCCAAACCACCACCCCACACCCCAACCCCCCCACCCAACCCCCCCCACCAAACAACCACCACCCAACCCACAAACACCACCCCCACAACCCCCAACCAAAACCCCCCCCCCCCACAAACCACACCCAAACCAAAAAAAACCACCCCCCCCCCCACCCACCCCACACCCCAAACACCCCCCAAAACACAAAAACAACCCCCACACAACACAACAACCCCCCCCCCCAAACACCCAAACACAAAAAAACAAAACAAAAAAAAAAAAACCAAAAAAACCAAAACAAAAAAAAACCCCCAACACCAAACAAACAAAACCCACCACACAAAAAAACACACACCCCCACAAACACCCACCAACCAACCCCCCCAAACCAACCCCACCCACCCCACACCACAACCCCCCCCCCCCCCCCACCCAACCACCCACCACACCCCCCCCACAAACCCAAAACAACCCACCCACCCCACCCCCCCCCCCCCCCCCCACAAACCCACCCCCCCCCACCCCCCCCCCAACACCAACGCACCCCACCCCCCAAAAACACAACAACAACCCCACAACCACCCAAAACCACAAAACCCAACACAAAACACCCCCACAAAAACCCAAAACCACCCCACAAAACCAACCCCACCCAAACAACCACAACCCCGCAACCCCCCCCCCCCACCCACAACCACCCACCCAAACCCCCAAACACACCCCCCCCACCACCCCCCCCCACAACACAACCACCAAAAAAAACACACACCCAAAAAACCCCCAACACCAACAAATAAAACAAAAACCCAAACCCACAAACCAAACCACCAAAACACCAACACCCAAACCCAACAACACACCCAACAAAACCACAACATCACATAAAAACGCACAAACAAAAAAAACCACACAATAACAACCACAACCCATCAATCATACACCCAAACCACTCCCCCCCCAAACCTCCACCCCCACCCCACACCAGACAAAACCAAAAAAAAAACAAAGCACCAACCAATCACAAAAAAAATACCACCAAACAAAAAAACCCACCACAACAACCCCACAAACCCCAACCAAACCCCACCGCGACACACCCCCCCAAAACAAAAAACAACAACCAAAACACCAACAAAACCAACACATCAAAACCAAAAAAACCCACAAACAAACACAAAAGAACACAAACAAAACACATCTAACGAACAAAACAAACCACAACCCCAACCACACCAACCCCCGAAAAAAAACACTAACAACCCCACAAATAAACCACACCAACAAACAACACCACAACCCAACCAAAACAAAAAAACAAAACCACCAACAACCCCCCAAAAAATACCACATCAAAACAAACCCAAACCCACCAAAACACAAAAAAAAACAACCAAAAAAACAAAAAAACAAAAAAAAACCAACCCCAAACCAAACACAACACACCACACCCCCTCTCCCCCACACCAACCAACCACCAACTACCACAAACCCCCAACACCCCACAACCCAAAAAACCCAAACAAACCACCAAACCCCACAAACAAACAACAACTACAACCAACCAACACCCACCCACCCCAACAAAACCACACAAAACACCCCACCAAAACAACCCCCCCAACACCACCCCACCACAAAAACACACCACACAAACAAACAACTCCAAAACCACACCACACCCCAACCAAAACACAAACCAAACACCATCCCCCACAACAAACAAACCCCCCAACCCAAAAACAAAAACAAACCACAACAAACACCAAACCGACACACAAACCAAAACCCAAAAATACACCCAACACCAAAACAACAAAACACCACACACCCCAACCCACACAAACAACACACAAAAACAAGAACAAACAAAACATCAAACCCCCCAAAAAAACACCCCACAACCCCACACAAAACCACCAAACCCCTACACCACCCCCACAAACAAACACAACACCAACCAAACACAAAAAAAAACACCCACAAACAAAAACCAAAAAACAAAAAAACAAACAAAAAAATACAAAAACACAAAACAACCAACCACCCACCCAAAACCCCCCAAAACAAACACACCACACCCAAACAACAAAAACAAACCAACCCCACCCCAAACACCTAAACACCAAAAAAAAAAAAAAAAAAAAACCAAAAAAAAACACCCAAAACAACCCAAAAAAAACCCCACCCCCCAAACAAAAAAAAAAACCCCAACCAAAAAACAAAAAAAACCCACAAAACCCCAAAAAAACCCCCCCCCACACCACCACCCCAAACACCCCCAAACAAACACCCCCCCACACCCCCCCCCACACCACCACCCAACCCACACCCCACACCCCCACCCCCACCAAACCCAAACCCCCCCCACCCAACCCCACACCCAAAAACCAACCCCCAACAACAAACCACCCCCCAACACAACCCAACACCCCCCACCCCAACCCCCCAACAACCCCCCCCCCAAAAACCCCCCCAACCAAACACAAAACCACCAAACCCCCCAACACACCAAACCCCCCCACCCCCCCAAACCCCAAAAACCCCCCCAAACCCCCACCAAACACCCCAAAAACAAAAAACAAAAAAACCAACCCACAAAAAAAACCCAACCCAAAACAAACAACCACCCACCCCCCAAACACACCCCACCCAAACCCAAAACAACAAAAAAAAAACACCAACCCCCAAACCCCCCAACAAACCCAAACCCACCCCCCCCCCCCCCCCCAACAACCCCAAAAAACCACACCCCACCAAAAACCCCACCCCCCCCCCAACCAACCCCAAAAAACCCACCCCCCAACCAACCCCCCCAACACCCCACCACCACCCCACAAACCCCCCACAACAACCACAAAACAAACAAACCCCAAACCCCCCAAACCCCACAAACAAACCCCAACCCACACCCCCCCCCCCCCCCCACAAAACCCCCAACCCCAAACCCACAACAAAACCCCAAACCCCCCCCCACCCCCACCCCCCCCCCCCCAAACCCCCAAACCACCCCACCCCACCACCCCCACAAAAAACCACAACCCCCCCCCCAACACCAAAACAAACAAACCAAACCACAAACCACCCCCCCACACAAAACCACCAAACCCCAAACCAAACCCCCACCCCCCCCAACCCAACCAAAACAAAAAACAAACCAAAAACAAAAAAAACCAAAACCCACCAACAAAACCCCCAACAAAACACCCCAACCACCCCCCACCCACCAAACCCCCCCACCCCCACAAAAAACACACCCACCACCCCCCCAAACAACAACCCCCCACCCCAAACCCCACCCCCAAACACCCCACCACAACACCCAACACCCCAAAAACCCAAACCCACCCACCACCCACCCCAAACCCCCAAACACCAACCCCAAAACACCCCCCCCCCCAAAACCACCCCCCCCCCCAAAAAACCCCAAACCCCCAACCCAACAACCAACCCAAAACCACAACCCCCCACCACCCACACCCCCAACCACCCCCCACCCCAACCCCCCCACCACCAAAACACCACCCACACCCCCCCCCACACACCACCCACACCCAAACACCCCCCCCAGCCACCAAACCACACTCACCACCACAACCCGCCCACCCCAAACCAACAACCCCCCCACCCCCCAACCCCCCCCCCCAACCCACCCCCCCCCCCCCCCCCCCCACCCAAAAAAACCCAAACACAAAAAAAACAAAACCCCCCCCCCCCCACACACCAACCAAACCCCCCCCCCCAAACCCCACCCCCCCCCCCAAACCCACCCCCCCCACCAACACCAAACCCACCCCCCACAACCCACCCAACCCACCCCCCCCACAAACCAAACCACAACCCAACCAAAACCCCCCCCACCCAACCCCCCACCACCAAACCCAACACCACCCCCCCCAAAACCCCACACAACCCAACCCAAACCAAAACCCCACCCCCCCAACCCCCACCACCCCCCAAACCCCCCCACCACCCCACCCCCCCCCCCCCCCCCACAAAACCAAAAACCACCCACCCCCCACCACCCCCACCGCAAACCACCCCCCCCCCCCCCCACCCACCCCCCACCCCCCACCCCCCCCCCCCCCCCCACCCCCCCCCCCCCCCCCCCCACACACCCACCCCCCCCACACCCACCCCCCCCCCAACACACCACCCCACCCCCCCCCCCCCACCCCACCCACACCCCCCCCCCCCCCCCCACACCCCCCCCACCACCCCTCCCACCCCCCCCACCCCCCCCCTCCCACCCCCCCCCCACCCAACACCCCACCCCCACCCCCCCCCCCCCCACCACCCCCACAACCCACCCCCCCCCCCCCCCCCCCACCCCCACCCCCCACCCACCCCACCCCCCCACACCCCAACCCACCACCCCACCCCCCCCCACCCCCCCCCCACCCCCCCCCCCCCCCCCCCACCCACCCCCACAACCCCACCCCCACCCACCCCCCCCCCCCCCACCCACCAAACACCCCACCACACCCCCCCCCCCAACCCCCACCCCAACCCCCACCCACCACACCCCCCACCCCACCCCCCCCCCCCCCCACCCCCCACCCCCCCCCCACCAACCCCCCACCCCCCCACCCCACCCCCCCCACCCCCCCCCCCCCCACCCAACCACCCCCCACCACCCCCCCCCCCCCCCCACCCCACCCCCCCCCCCCACCACCCCCACCCCCCCCCCCCACCCACCCCCCCCATCCCCCCCCCCCCCCCACCACCCCACACCCCCCACACCCAACCCCACCCCCACCCCCCCCACCCCCCACAACCCCACCCCCCCCCCCCACCCCCCACCCCCCCCCCCCACCCACCAACCCCCCCCCCCCCCCCCCCCACCCAACCACCCCCACCCCCCACCCCCCCCACCCCCCCCCACCCCCAACCCCCCCCCCACCCCCCCCCCCCCCACCCCCCCCCACCCCCCCACCCACCCCCCCCCCACCCCCCCCCCACCCACCCCCCCCCCACCCCCCACCCCCCCCCCCCCCCCCCCCCCACCCCACCCCCCCCCACCCCCCCCCCCACCCCCCCCCCACCCCCCCCACCCACCCACCCCCCCCACCCAACCCCACACCACCACCCCCCCCACACCCCCACCCCACCCCCACCCCCCCCCCCCCAACCCCCCCCCCTCCCCCCCCCCCCCCACACCCCCCCACACCCACCCCCCCCCCCCCCCCCCCCACCCCCCACCCCCCCCACCCCCCCCCCCCCCCACCCACCCACCAACCCACCCCCCCCCACCCCCCCCCCCCCCCCCCCCCCCCCCCCCCCCAAAACCCCCCCCACCCCCCCCCCCCACCCCCCCCCCCACCCCCCCCCCACCCCACCCCCCCCCCCACCCCCCCCCCCCCCCCCCCCCCCCCCCCCACCCCCCCCCCCCCCCCCACCCCCCCCCCCCCCCCCACCCCCCCCCCCCCCCCCCCACAACCCCCCCCCCCACACCACACCCCCCCCCC
>JAROYE020000081.1:0-43660 GCA_029619315.2 Dynastes maya | reverse complement strand
AGGAAAATTTTTTGGGTGTGTGTTGTGTTGTTTGGAATGTGTGTTGTGTTGTTTTTTTGGTTGGTGTGGTTTTGTGATTTGTGTTGTTTTTTAAAATTGTGTGTGTGTGTGTGATTGATGTGTGTGTGGTTGTGTTTTGGGGAGGGTTTGTTGTTGATTTTTGATGGTGTGTGTGTTGTGTTGTGTGTTGTTGTTGTGATTTTTTGGGGTTTTGTTGTTTTTGTGTGTTTTGATTTGAATTGTTGTGATTGAATTGAGAATGTTTGGTGTAAATGGGGTTTGTTGGGTTTTGTTTTTTGTTGTTTTTGTGTTTGTGTGTTGTTTGTGTTTTGTTTTTGGATTGTGTTTTGGGGTTTTTGGTTGTTGGTTGTTTGTGTGATTTTGTTGTTGATTGGTGTGTGGTGTTTGTGTTTGAATTGTGATGTGTGTGTTGTGATGATGTTGTGTTGTGGTGTGTGTGATTTTTGTGTGTTGTTGTTTGGAATGTGTGTGTGTGTTTTTTTTGTGATTTTGTTTTTGTGTTGGTTTGTGTGTCTTTTTGTTGTGTGTTGTTGAATGAATGTGTTGTGGTGATTGGGATGTGTGTTGTTGATTGATTGTTGTGTTGATTTGTGTGAATGTTTTGGGGGTTGTGTGTGTTTGATGTGTTTTGTGTTTTGTTGTTTGGGTGTGTGGATGGTGTGTTTTTTTGTTGTGTGATTGAATGTGTGTTGTGTTTGTGTGTTGATGGTTGGTGTTGTTTGATGTTGTGTTGGAATGTTGTGAATGTGTTGTTGAATGTGTGTGTGATGTGTTGTTTGTTTGATGTGAATTGTGTGTTTTTGTGTTTTGGAAATGTGGTTTTGTTTGTGGATTAAATTGTTGTTTGGTGTGGTGTGGTTGTGGATGATGTTGTGGTTTGAGTGTGGTGTTTTTTGTGAATGGTGAGTGTGGTGTGTTGATGTGGAATGTGATGAATGAATGAATGTGTGGTGGTGTGTTGAATTGTGAATGGTGATGAAATTGAATTGTGTTGAATGGTGTTTTGATTTGAATTTTGAATGTGATGTGTGTGTTTGATGTGATTTTGTGTTGGTTGAATGATGTGTGTTGAATGTGTGAATTGTGTGTATGAATTGTTGAATGAATGTGTCTCTGGAATGAATGAATGTGAATGATGAATTGTGTGTTGAATTTTGTGTGTGAATGAATGTTGTTTTGAAATTTGTGATTGTGATGATAGCGAATGTTTGTGTGAATGAAGAATGGTGTCGTGTGTTTTGTGATGATGATTTTGAATTGATTGTGATGGGTGAATTGAATGTGTGTGAGGTGAATGTGAAATAATGTGTGAATGTTGATGAATTGTTTTTGAATTTGATGTGATGAAATTGATGTGATGAATGGAATGAATGTTGATGGGTGATGTTGTTGATGAATGAGGTTGTGGTTGTGTGATGATGAATGATGATGAATGTGTTGAAGTGAATGAATGAATGTTTGTTTTGATGTGTTGTTGAATGTGTAGATGGAATTGTTGAATGATTTTTTGTGGTTGTTTGTGTGCATGAATGTGAATGTTGATGAATTGTGAATTTGGGTGTGGAATTTGTGAATTTTGTGGTGTTGGTGTGAAGTGATGGTGGTATGATGAATTTGTTGTGTTTTGTTGTGGTTTTGTTGGGGAATGTGGATTTTGTGAAGATGTTGAATGATGGGTGCTGAATTGATGTTGGTGAGTTTGCGATGAATTTCTGTGATTGAAATGAATTTTTGAATGGTGTGAATTTGTGTGTGAATGAATGTGATTGTGTTTTGAAATGAATGAATTGATGAATAGAATGATTGTTGTTGGTGATTGAAATGTGATTTGAATTTGTGAATTGTGGTGATGGAAATGTTGAATGTGTGGATGTTTTGAATGTTGTGGAATGGAAGAAGTGGAATGGATTGTTGATGTGAACTGAATGATGTGTGTGGTGAATTTGATGTGAATGTTGTGAATTGATGAATGAATGAATGAATTGTGAATGAATGATTTGTGTGTGAATGTTTTGTGTGTTGATTTGTGATGAATTAAATTTGTGAATGATGTGAATTGAAGTGATTGTGTGATTGATGATTGAATGTTTGAATGTTGATTGTTTGTTTGAATGTGATGGAATGTTTTTGATGTGATTGTTGTGTTGTGATATTTGTTAAATGAATTGATTTGAATTGATGTGAATGATTGAATTGAATGTGATGTTGAATTGATGTTGTTTGAATTTGTGAATTTGAATGAATTGTGTGTGATTGGGAATGTTTGATGTGAATGATGTGGATGTGATTGATGAATGGAATGATGAATGTTGTGTTGATGAATTTGATGATGTTTAAATTTTGAATTGATTGGATGAATGTGAATGTTGAATGATGATTAATGTGAATTGTGAGTTGTTTTGAATGAATGATGAATTTGAATTGAATGAATGGTGAATTGATGATGAAATTTTGAACTGTGAATGAATGAGTTTTTTGATTTGTGAATGAATGAATTGATGAAGTTTGAAATGATGAGAAATGAATGATGTGAAATCTCTGGGTTTGATGAATGTTCGTTGAATTGAATTTGTTAGTGTGAATTGTGAGAATGAATGAATGATTGATTGAAGAATGTGAACCTTCTGATTGAAATTGAATTGAATTGGAAATTGAACTTGAAGGAATTTGTGAAGGTTGAATTGAATGAATGATATGAATGAATCTGAATGAAATCTCGGGGAATGAAATGAAATATGATTGTTGAAGTTGGAATTTGAAATGATGAATGTGAATGATGAATGAATTGAATGAATATGAATGATTTGGAATGAATGAATGAATGAATTTTGATGATATATTATTTGTTTTGAATTGAATTGAATGACCTTGAATGAATTGAATGAAATGCAAATGAAACTGGAATTTGAATGAATTTGAATATTGATGAACTGAATGTGGAATGAATTGAATGATAATTGATTGAAATTCAAATTTGAACTGAATTGATGAATGAACATGGATTGGAATTTTTGTGAATGAATGAACTGAATGGAACTGATGAATGCAATGAATGAATGAATGAATTACAAAGTGAAAGATGAATGAATGTGTGATGAATAAGTTTTTGAAATGATGAATGAATGAATTGAAATGAAAGTGATGAATGAATGAATTGAATGAAATTTCTGAATATTGTGAATTGTGAATGAATGAAATTTGGTATGAATGAATTCGATTGAAGAATGAATGATTGAAGTGATGATGAATGAATGAATTTGATTGTTTGAATGAAAAATGTGATGATAGAAATTTTTGAATGAAATTGATGGATTTGATAATGAATTGAATTGTTGCACACCAATGAATTGAATGAATGGTGAAATGAAATGCATTGAATTTGACTTTTGAAAAATGAATTTTGAAATGAATGAATGAATTGAATGAATTTGAAAATTGAATGAATTATGAAAAGGAATGCGAAGAATTATGAATGAATTTGAATGAATTGAATGAAGATGAATGAAGAATTGTATGTGAATGAATTTGAATGAATTTGAATGAATTGAATGAATGAATTTGAATGAAATTAGAATGTTTGAATGATTTGAATTTGAAATTGAATGAAATTTGAATGAATTGAATTGAATGAAATGAAGGGAAATTATGAATTTTTGTGAAATTGAATGAATGTGAAAATGAATTGTGAATTTGAATGAAATTGAAATTTGAATGAATGATATGAATGAAATGTGAAATACTGGGGGGGGGGGGGGGGTAAAAAATTTTGAATGTGAAATGAATGACTTGAATTTTGAATGCAATTTTGAATGAATGAATGAAATGAATTGAATTTGATGAATTTGAAATGTGAATTGAGTTTTGAATGAATGAATGATGTGATTGAATGTCAAATGGAATTGAATGAATGAATGAAAATTGAAGATGAAATGAATTGGAATGAATGAATGAATTTGAATGAAATTGAATGAATGAATTGAAATATGAAAATTGAAGTTTGACCTAGGCATGAATTGAATTGAATACTGAATTGAAATAGAATTTTTGAATTGAATGAATTTGAATGAAATATTTTGAATGAATTTGAAATTTTTGAATTGAAATTTGAATTTGAAATTTGATGTGAATGAATGATATGAATGAATTGAATCTGTGAAGAATGAATGAAATGAATGAAGAAATGAATTGAATGAATTGAAGATGAATGAATTTTGAAATGAATGAAGGAATTGACATGAATTTGGAATGAATGAAAAATGACTGAATGATGAATTGAATGATGAATGAATGAATTGAATATTATGTGAATGAAATTGAAATTGTGTGAATTTGATGAATGAATGAATGAAATGATTCTGATGAATGATGAAATGAATCTCGAATGTGAATGTTGAACTGAATGAATGAATTGAAAGGAATGAATTGAATTGAATGTTTGAATGAATGAATGATGAAATTTGAAATTGAATTGAATTGTGGAATGATTGAACTGTTTGAACTAGGAATTGAATGAAAGAAATGAATTGGAAATGAATTGTGAAATGACTGAATTGAAGTTGTGAATTGAAATTTTGAATGAATGAATTGAAATGTGAATTGCTTTGTATTGAATAGAATGAAATATTGAACTTTGAAAATGAATGTTGAATGAATTGACTTGAATGCTTGATGAATGAAAGAATTATGTTCGAAATTTTTGAACTGGTGTGAATTGAATCGAATGAAGGAATGATTTGAAATTGTTGAATCTGAAATGAAAATTGATTGAATGAATGAATGAAATGAATTTGAACTGTGAACTGAATGAAAATTTGAAATGAATGATGAAATTGAAATGAATTGAAATATTGAATGAATATTGAATCTTTGTGAATTTGAATGAAATAGAATGAATTGAATGACGAAATGAATGAATGTTTGATGAAATGAAGATGAATTGAATGAAACTGATGAATTGTGAATTGAATTGAAAATTGAATTTGATTGAATGAATGTATGAATGAAATGAATGCTGAATGAATGAAGAATTGAATGAATGAAAATGAAATGAGAATGGAATGTTTTGAATGAATGAAAATTGAAATATTATGTTGAATGAAGTATGAATGAAGTGATAAACTTCTTGAAATATGAATTTTGAATGGAATGATATTTGATGAATGATGAATTGATTGAATGAACATGAATTTTGAAATTGATTTAATGATGAATTGTTGGAATGAAATGAAATTGAATTGAAATAATTTGAATGAATTGAATGAACTTGAATGAATGAATGAAATTGAAATGGATTGCAATTTTTTGACATGAACTTGAAGTTGAATGAATGAATGAATTGAATTGAATTTTTGAATGAATGAATGATTGAAATCTAATTCTTTTTTGAAATGAATGAATTTTGTGAATGAATGAATTGAAATTGAATTGAATTGAATTGAAAATTGTTGATGATGAATTTGAATGAAAATAATTGAAATGAAAAGAATGAAGAATGAATGAATTGAATGAAATGTTGAATTTGAATTGAATGAATGAATGGAATGTTTGAATGAAATTGAATTTTGAAATGAATTTTTGAAATTGAATGAATTTGAAAGATTTGAAATTGATGAATGTGAAATTCTGAATTGAGAATGAATTGAATTGAAATGATTGAATGAATGAATGAATTGAATGAATGAATGAATTTGAATGGATGAATTGAACTGAATTGTTGAATTGAAATGATTTGAATGAAATTGTGAAATTGCAAATGAAATTGAATTGAAATCATTTGATTGATTTTGATGAATTCGAATGAATTGAATGTGTGAAATTGAATGAATGAATTATGAATTGTGAATTTGAGAAATGAATGTGAATGAAATGAATGAAATTGATATTGAAATGAATGAAATGAAATGAAATGGAAGTGTTTGAAATTGAATTGAATTTATGAAGTGAATTGAAATGTGAATTTGAAATTATGAATTGATTGGGAATGGAATTGAAATTGAATTATGAATGTGTTGAATGAATGATGATGAATATGCAATATTGATTTTATTTGAATGAATCTGAAATTGAACTTGTGACATGAATGAATGAATTGAATTTTTGAATGAATGAAAATGATATGAAGGAAATTGAAATGAATTTTTGATGTTTGAATGTGAAATGAAACTTTGAATGAATTGAATGAATGAGTTGAAATCTTATTGAATGTTGGAATTGATGATGAATTGTGAATGAAATGAAAAAATCGATGAATGAATATGGAATTGAATGAATGAATTGATTTGAATTGAATGAATGAATTGAATGTAATGTGGAAATTGATTGAAAATGAACTGAATGGATGAATGAAGTGAATGAATGGAATGAATGAAATCTGAAGATCTGTGAATGAATTTTGCAATGAATTGAAATGAATTGAACATGTGAATGATGAAATCTCGTGAATGATTGAATTGAAGAATGAATTGAATTTGAATTGAAATGAATTGAATGAACTTGAATTGAAAATGTGAATGAATGAATTGAATTTTGAATTGAAATGTATGAATTGAAATGAATTGAATGAAAATGAATGAATTGTTGAATTTGAATGAATGTGATGGAATGTGAATGAATGAATGTGAATGGAAATTGAATGAAGTGATGAAATATGAATTGAAAATATTAGAATGAATTGAATGAATGGTGAATGTGCAATGAAATGAATCGAATGGAATGAACATGAAATGAAATGATGAAATTGAAATAATGGTGAATGAATGAATGAATGCTGAATTTGACATTGAATTTGAAACTGAATGAATTGAATTTGATGAAATTTGAATCTGAATGATGAAATGGAGTGTGAATTGATTGAAATGAATTTGAATTTGTGAATTGAATGAATGAATTGTGAAATTTGTGAATTTGAATGAATGAATGAATGAATATTGAATGAATGAATGAATTGGCAATTGTTGAATGAACTGAATTTAATGAATATATTTTGAAATGAATGAAAATGAATGTGAATTGAATTGAATGAATGAATATGAATGAATGTGAATATTTGATGAATTTTTTTGTGACCCTGAATTGACAATGACACTAGAATGAATGATGTTGAATTGATATGAATGATTTTTGAATGAGTGAAATCCTCTGAATGATTGAAATTGAAATGAAATCTTCTGGGGTTTGTGATGCGTGTCTCTAAAATACTTCAATTTTTTTGAATGATCTTTGAATGTGAACCTTAGAATGATGAAACTGAAATGTGAATTGAATGATGGATGAATGAAGAATTGAAGGATGAATTTTTATTTTTTTTTGGTTGAAATTTTGAATGAGATTGAAATTGATTGTTTGAATGAAGAATGAAAATGAATGAATGATTTGAATGATAGAAAAAAAAATTTTGAAATGAATGAAAAGTGGGAACTCGAATGTGGAATGTTGATGAATATGAATGTTATGAATGAATGGAAATGAATTTATTTGTGAATTTGATTGAAATGAATGAAAGTGAATCTGAACTGAAATTTGAATTGAATTGTGAATGGGGGGGAATTGCAATGAATTGAATGTGAAATTGAATGATGTGATTGAATGAATGAATTTGAAATGAATGAATGAAATTGAATTGAATGAATGAAGAATGAATGATTTTATTGAATTGAATGATTTTTTGAATGAATGAAATGATTAGTAATTGATTGGAATGATGAAATTGAATGAAGGAATTGACTTGAAATGAATGAATTGAATGAATGAATAATGAATTTTGATGATTGAATATGAATTGAATTAGAATGAATGGAAATGAATGATGAATTGAATCTGAACTATGAAGTGAATGAAATGAATTTTTCTTGATGGTTGAAAGTTTGAAAATGAATGAATGGAACTGAAAAGGGTTGAATTGCGTTTTTGAATTGAAATTGAAGTGAATGTGTTGAATGAATGTGAATTTGAATTGTGAATGAATTGAAGGTGAATGAAGTGATTGAATGTGAATTGAATTTGAAATGAGAATGCATTTGCTAATGAATGAATTGAATGAAATGATTTGAAGTTGATATGAATGAATGAAATGAAATGAATTGAAGTGAATTGAAAATGAATAGAGAAGTGTTGGATAATTGAATGAATGATGAAAGATATGAATTTTTTGAATGATTTGAATTGAACTGAAATGAATGAAGAAAAATTGAATGAATGAAATGAATTGTGAATTGAATGAATTGAATGAAAGAATGAATTGAATGAATGATGTGAAATGAAATTGAAATGAATGAATTGAATGAATTTGAATAATGAATATGTTTGTGAATGAATGATGAATTGAATGATTGGAATGAATGAATGTGAATTGAAAATTTGTGAAATGAATGAATGCAATGTTTGAATTTGAATTGAATGTGTGATGAATGCAAAATTGAATGAATGAAATTTTTGAATTGAATTAGATGAATTTGAATGAAATGAATGATGAAATGAAATTTGTTTGAATGAAATGCATGAAATCTGAATTTGAACTGAAATTGATTATTGATGATGATAATGAATGAATGAAATGAAACTTAGTGAATTGAATGGAATGAATGATGAATAGATCACTGATGAATGAATGTGAAATGAATGAATGAATGAAGAATTGGAATGAATGAAATTGAATTGATGAACTTTGGAAAATTTGCATGAATGAAATGAATGAATGAATGAATTTGATGTGAATGGATGAATTGAACATGAATTTGAATGAATTGATGAATTTTGTGAAATGTGATTTGAATGTGATTGAATGGTGTGAAATCTGAAGAATTAGTGAATGATTGAATTTCAATGATGATTTATTTTGTTTGTCTGAATGAAATATCTTGAAATTTGAATATTGTGAATGATGATGAAAATGTGACTGAACTGAAATTGAATGAAACTGGAACAAAATTGAATGTGAAAAGAAATTGATTGAATTTTTAATTAGAATGAAATTTTGAATGTGAATGAATGAATGAAAAAAAAAAAATTAAATTTGAATTGATTTTGATTTTGACTGAAATTTGAATTGTGTGTGAATGAAATGAAATGAATGAATGAATGAAATGGAATGAAACTTTTGTTGCTTGCTTGAATGAATTGACTGAATTGAAATGATGAAATGAATTGAATGAAATTTGAATGAAATGAATGAAATCTGAATTGAATGAATGTTGGAGTGAAATCATGAACGATGAAGTTTTGAATGAATTTTGAATGAATGAATGAATGATGTGAATTGATATGAATGTTGAATGATTTGAATTGAATTGAAATGAAATGATGAATGAATGAATGAATGAATGAATATGAAGTGAATGAGAATACGCCAGATAAGTGAATGAATATTGAAATTGAACTGAATTGAATGAATTGAAGTTGATGAATGAATGAAGAAATAGTTTGAAAGTGGTTGCTGAAATTTTATTTTTGATGAATTGAAATTTTTAATTGAAACCTCCCAATGAAATTTGAAGTTGAAATGTGAAATGAATTTGAATTTTTGAATTTTGAAGTTGAATGAATGAATATTGAATCGAATTGAATTGAATGAAATGAATGAATGAATGAATTGAATATAGAATGAATGAATTGAATTGGTGAATGAAATTTGATTGGAAATAGAATGAAATATGAAGTTTTTGATGAAATGTCATTGCAATACTGTGAATGAAATTCGAAATTATTGAATGGATGATTGAATTGAATTGAACGAATTGGACACTTAGAAGAAATGAATGAATTGAAAATTGAATTGAATTTTTGTTTTTTAGAATGAATGAATGAATGAATTGAATTTTGAATGAAAATGATGAATGATGAATGAAATGAATTAATTGTGATGAAGAATGAATTATGAAATGAATGTGAAGGAAATGTGATGAAATTGAATGAAATGGAAATCTGAATGAAGTTTTGAATGAATGTGAAGTGAACTGAATGAATTATGAACTGAATGATGATGGAATTAGAATGAAAGAATTGAATGAATTGAATTTGAAATGAAATTGATGAATGAATGAATAATGAAGTGAATGAATGATGAGTGATGAATTGAAGAATGAATTTGTATTGAAAAAGGAATTTGAAATGTGAATTCTGATTGACTTGTGAATGAATGAAAATGATTGAATTGAATGATTTGAAGCAATATGAATGAATTGAAAATTTGAAAATGAATTGAATGAATTTTGAATGAATGAAATGAAATTTGAAATGAACTGAATGAATGAATTGTGAATGAATTGAAAGTGAAATTTTCGAATTTTGGAATGATGATGAATGATTTTTTGATATGAATGAATTTGAAATGAATGAACTTTTGAATTGAAATGAATAGTGTGAATGAATGAATGAAATGAATATGAATTGAAAGGAATGAATGTTGATTGAGAATGAAATTGATGAAAGTTGAAATCCCTGAATGAATTTGATGATGAATGAATTTGTGAATTTGAAATGTTGGGAATGTGAATGATGGAAATGAAAATGGATTGTGAATTGAATTGTGTGAATGAATGAAATTTTGAATGATCGAATGAATTGAATGAATTGTTGAATGAAATGAACTTGATGAACTGAATGAAATTGAATGAATTGAATGAAATTGAATTTGAATGTTGAACCACACCTACGTGAATGTGAATGAATTGAAATGGAAGTTCTTTGAACTTGAATGAATTGTTAGTTTGAATTGATGCAGAATGATGTCTGAATTGGAAATGAATTGAACGAAACTTGAAATTGAATTGAATTTGAATGAATGAAATGAATTTTTTTTTTTGAATGAATGAATGAAATGAAGTGAATGAAATTGAATTTTGAAGAATTGGAATGAATGAATGAATGAAATTGATGAAAATGAGGAATTGAATGAATGAATTGAAATTTGAATTGATGAATTGAATATGAATGGAAGTCTGAATTGAAATCGAATGGAATGAATTAATGAATGAAATGAATGAATGAAATTGAATTGAAATGAATTGAATGATCGATTGAATGAATGAATGTTGAATGAATTTTGAATTGAATGAATTTTGAAATTGGAATTGAGAATTTTCGAAATGAACATTGAATGGAATGGAATTTGATTTAATGAATTTGAAATCTTGAATGAAATGTGAATGAAACTTTGAAGTAATGAATGAATCTGAAAATTGAAATTTGAATATGAATTGAATTATGGAATCTATGTGAATTGAATTGAATGAATTGATGTTTTGAATGAATGTGAATTGAATTGAATGATTGAAATTTTGTTGAATGAATTGATTGAATGAAATGAATTGAACTTGAATGCTTGAAAATGAATGATTGAATGAATTGTTGAAATTTTTTGTGAATTATGAATAATGAAATTGAATTTTGAATTCGAATGAATTTGAACGTGAATTGTGAATGAATTGAATGATTCGAATGAATGAAATTGAATTTGATGAATGAATGAATGAATTGAATGAATGAATGTGTTCGGGTGAATGATTGAATGGAATGAATGAATTTGAATGAACTGAAATTGAATGAATGAATGAAATGGAATTTTGAATTCTTGAATGAATGAATGTCTGTTGTGAAATTTGGTGTTTGAATGAATTGAATGGAATGAATGAAACGTGAATGAATTGTGAATTTGAATGAACTGAATTGGGAATGAATGAATGGAAAATGAATGAAATAGAATTGAAAATCTGATTGAATGAATGAACTTTGGAAATGTGGAATGAATATGACATTGAATGGATTGAATTGTGAAGGTAGAATTGAAATGAATGAATGAAATTGAAATGAAATTTGAATTTGAAATGAATTGAATTTAGAATTGAAATGGAAGTTGAATGAGAATCTTGAATGAATGTGATGTTGAATGAATTGAATGAAATTGAATTTGAATGAATTGAATTTGATGAATTTGATGAATGAATGAAAATGAATGAATTTTGAATTGAATGAATAGAATGAATGAATTGAATGAATTGAAATTGTGAGGATTTGAATTGAATGAATTTTGAATGGTGGAATTGAATGTGGTGTGAATGAATGTTTTAATGAATGAACTTGAATTGAATTATGATTAATGAATGAAATTGAATGAATGAATGAATCTTGAATTGAATTCTGAAATGGGCTTATCTCTTTGAATGAACTTTGAATTGGGAATGAAATGATGCCACTCCCCCCCCCTTGAATGAAAATGTTTGAATGAATTGAATGTTTGAATGAATGATGAGTGAAAATGAATGAAGTTTGAATGAAATTGAAATGAACTGAATTTGAAATGAATGATGAATTGAATGAAGATGAATGATTGAATGAATTGAATATGAATGAATTTGTGAATGAAGTTGAACTTGAATGAATGTTGAATTTTTGAATTGGGGGGGGAGGAAAAAAATTGAAGATGAATGAATGAATGAAATGAATGAAGTTTTGCAATTGTGATTGAATGGAATGTGAATGAATTTTTTTGAAATCTTTGTGAATGAATGATGAATGAATTGAATGTGAAATGAATTGGGAATTGATTGAACTGAAATGAATCGAATTGTGAATTGAATGAATTTGAATGAATTGAATTTAATGAATGTTGAAATTGAAATGAATGAATGAATTTGAATGAATTGAATTGAATGAAATTGAATGAATGAAGGAATAGGAATTGAATTGACTGGTGTGAATGATTGAATGAAATGGTTTGAATAATGAACTGAATATGAAATTTGTTGAATTGAATGAATTGAATTGAATGAATGAATGAATTTGAAAGTGTGAATTTGACAGACTTGATGGAATGTAATGAAATGAAATGAAATGAATGTGAATTGTGAATTTTGTGAAATGATCTGCTGAATGATGAATGAAGAAGAATGATGAATTGAATTGTTTGAATTGTGATGAAATTGAATCTTTGAATTGAATTGAATGTGGAACTGAATGACGTTGAATTTGATTTGAAGAATGAATGAATTTTTGAAATGAATGAATGAATGAATTGAATTGAATTTGAATTGGAATGAATGAAATTGTGATTCTGCTTGAACACCAATTGAATTCTTTTTTTTTGGGTTTTTTGGGGGTTTTGGAAACAAAAATGAAATTTGATGAATTTGAATGAATGACCTGGAATTGAAATTTTTTTGGTGGAATGAATGGAAATGAAATTGTTTTGAATTTTGAATTGAATGAATGAATGGTGTGATGTGCATTGATTTGTGGAATTGAATCGAATGTTTGAAGTGAATGAATGTGAATGAATGGTGACAATTGTTTGAATTGTTTGAATTGAATGAATGAATGAATGAATGAATGAATGAATGAATGAATGAAAAAAATGATGGAATATGTCTGAATGATTTTGAATTTGAATGAATTGAATTGCATGAATGAAGGAATGGATTGAATTGAATGAATGAATGGAAATGAATGAAATGAATGTGAATTTGGAATGAATGAATGAATTTGACATTGAAAATCGTGTCTTTGAATGAATGAATGAATGAAATTTAAATGAATGAATTGAATTACTGTCATTCTCTGAAGTGAAATTTGAATGAATTGAATTGGAAAATGTGAATGACATGTTGAATGAATGAAAATGAATGAATGGAATGAATGAATGAATTGAATGAATGAAATGAATGAATGAATAATGAATTGAATGAATGAATGAAATGCTGATGAATGAAATCAATTGATGACTGAAAACTGAATGAATTTGAATCGAATATGAAAGAAATGAATTGAAATGAATTGTGAATTGAATTGAAATGAATGAATGAAAATGAATTGAAATGGAAATGAATCATCTGTTTTGAATGAAATATGGAAATTGAATGGAAATGATGAATGGAAAATTGAATGAAGAATGATTGAATGAAAATTGAAATGAAATTGAAATTGAATTGAATGAATTGAATATGTGAAGAATGAACTGAAGTGAATGAATGAATGAATGAATTGAATGATTGAATTTGAATGGAATGAATGTTGTGAATTGAATGAAATGAAACTTTTTTTGAATTTGAATGAATGGAATGAACTGAACTGGAATGAAATGAATGACTGAATGAATTTTTTTGTTGAAATGAATGAAATGAAAGGTGATGAATTTGAAATAATGAATGAATGAATTGAATTTGTTTGAATTTGAATGAAATGAATGAAGTGATATGAATGAATGAAATTTTGAAATGAAATTATGAAATGATTGAATGAATGAATGAATGAAACATGAATTGAATGAATTGAAATGAAATGAATGAATGAATTTGAATGTTTGATTGAATTGAATGAATGAATGAAATGTGAATGTGAACTGAATGAAATGAATTGTGAATTGAATGAATGAATGAATGTGAAATTGAAATGAAGTGACTTGACTGATATTGAATGAAATGTGTTGAATGAATTGAATGGAATTGAAATCTGAATAATGAATGATCTGAAAGAATGAATGAATGAATGAATGAATGGAATGAATGAAATTTGAAATTGAATGAATTGTGTGTGAAGTGAAAATGGAATGAATGAAATTTAATGAAATTTGTTTGAATGAAAATTTGAATGAAATGAATTGAAATTGGATTGAAAGAGAATGAATGAAATGAATTTTGAATAGATTGAAGTGAATGAAATTGAAATTGAATGGAATGTTGAAGTGAATGAATGAATGACTCTTGAATGAATCGGAAATTGATGAACTTTTTTGATGAATGACATGAATGTGAATTTTGAATATTGAATTTTTGCATGAAATGAATTCGAATAGATGATGAATTGGAATTATGAATGAATGAATTGAATGAATTTATGAATGAATGAAATGATGAACATGTGAACTGATTGTCGAATGGAATGAATGTGTGAATGATTGAAATTTGAAATGAATTGAATAGATGATTTGAATGAATGTGAATGAATGAATGTGAATTGTGAAGTTGAATGAAAATCTATGATGATGAAATCTCTTATGAATGATTTTCTTTTCGTGAACTGAATGTGTGATGAATGAATTGAATCTTGAATGAAAAGATGAATGAATGAACTGAAATTTGAAATTTGAATGAATTGAATTGATGAAATGACTTGAAATGGGGGCAATGAATGTGACTGAATTTGAATAGAATTTGAATGAAATGTTGAGAATTGAATGAAATTGAATGAATGAATAGAAGTGGGAATGTTGAATTCTGTGAATTGAATGATGAATTGATGAATGAAGTGAATGAATTTTGAATGAAATCGTGAACTTTGACTGAAGTGAATGAATGACTGTGAAATTGAATGTTTTGCCCCCCCTCCCTATGAATAAGACAATGGGAAATGAATGAATTGAATGAATGAATGAATGAATTGATGAATGAATTGCAAATGAATGATTGAATGATGGAATTTGATTTGAATGAATTGGACTTGAGTAGATTTGAATTGAATGCGAATTGAATGAATATCTTGAATGAATGAATGAAATTTGAATGAATTGAATGAATTGAATGATGAATGAATGATTGACATTGAATGAATGAATGAATTGCATGAATGATGAATGTGAATGAATGAATGAAATTGAATTTTGAATTGAAGGAATTGAATTTTTTGAATTGAATTGAATTGTGGTGAATTTAATTTGATTGAATTGTGTGATGAATGAATGATTTGAATGTTGTTGAAATCCGAATTGAATGATGATAATATGAAATGAATTGAAATTGAATTGAATGAATTTTTGAATGAATTATATTTGGGAATGAATTTGAATGTTGATTTTTTGAATTGAATATGCTGAATGTGAATTGATGTTGATTGAAATTTTTGATTGAATTGAAGTTTTGAAATGAACATTATTGAAATGCAAATTATGAAATGAATGAATGAATGAAGTGACTTTATTGTTGAATTTGAAACTTGCAATGAAATGAATGAATCAGAATGAATTTGAAGGAATGAATGAACTGAATGAGTGAATTTTGACCTTGAACTGAAAGATGAATTTGAAATTGGAATTGAATGAATTTATGAAGATGAATGAATGTGAATTTTGAAGTTTGAATGAATTTTAGATTGAAATCTGATGAACGAAATGAATTGAATTGAATGAAATGAATTGAATGAAGGTGAATGAATGAATGAATTGTTGAATGAAATTGTTGATGAATGTGAATTGTATGTGAATTTTTTGAGAATTGATGAATTGAACTGTGAATGAATGAATGGAATGAATTGAAATTGAAATTTGATTTGAATCTGTTGAATTGAAATATGAAACGGAATGATGAATGAATGTCTGAATTGTGAATTATTGACTGAATTGATGCATGAATGTGAATGTGAAAATTTTGAATTGTTGAAATTGAATTGAAATGTGAATTGAATGAAATGAATGAATGAATGAATTGAATTGTGAATTGAAATGAATATTTGAATATTGTTTGAATCTGAATGAATTGAATGAATTGAATGAATTGAATGAATGAATGTCTGAATGAATTGTTGAATGATGAAATTTGAATGAATGAATTTGAAAACTGATGAATGATTGATTGAATTGATGAATGAATTTGAAATTGAATGAATTTGTGAATGAAGTGAATTGAATTGAATTGAATGAATGGATGAATGAATTGAATGAATGTGAATTTGGATGAAGGAATAATGATGAATTGATGAAATGAATGAATTGGAATTGTGAAATTGAATGATGATGAATGATGAAATGAATGAATTGTTTTGAAGGAATTTTGAATGAATGAATGAGAGGGAATGTGAATTTGAATGAATTGAATGAATGAATTGAATGTGAATTGATGAACTTGAACTTGAATTGAATGGAATTTTGATGAATTGAATGAAATTTGAAATGTTTGAATGAATGAAGTTGAATTGTTTGAATTTGAATTATGAAACGAAATGTGAAATTGAATGAAGAAATGTGAATGAATTGATTGAAACTGTGAAATGAATGAATGAATGAATGATAATGAATGAATGTGAATGAAAGGACATCTCTGAATTTGTTATTGAAATTTGAATGAATTGAATTTTTTAAACATGAATTTTTGAATGAATGTTGATTGAATGAATGTGATTGGAAATTGAATTGAATTTGAATTTTTTGAATTGAATGAAATTGAATGAAATCATGAACTCTTGAATGAATGGACACTTGATCTGAATTGTGAATGAATGAATTTGAATGAAGGATGAATTGAATGGAAATGAATTGAATTGAATGAATGAATGAATGAATGATGAATGTTCATGAATGATGAATTGTATTGTGAAATTTGAATTTGATGAATGAAATTGATGAATGAATGAAATTGATGAATGAACGAATGAATGTTGAAATATGAATTCTGAATGAATGAATGAATGAAATTGTGGAATGAATGAATGAATATTTGAATTTTTAGTGTTGAAATCGTTGAATGAATTTTGAAATGAAAATGTGAATGAACTGATTATTGAAATTTTGTGAAATTGAATTCTTTTGTGAAGAATGTGAATGAAGTGTGATTTGAATGAATTGAAGATGTTTTTTCTGAAATTTGAAATGAATGTGAATTTGAATTGATTGATGAACTTGACTGAAGAATGAATGATAATTTTGTGAAGGAAATTGAATGAATTTGAGAGAAATTGTGAAATGAAATGAATGCTGAAATGAAATGAAGAATGAATTTGAATGAAATTTTTGAATTTGAATGAATGAATTGAAAAGAATATTGATGATGAAATGAACTTTGTGAAGTTCCATGAATGAATGTGGAATGAATGTAATGAAATTGTGTGTGTGTTTGATGGATTGAATGAACTGAATTGACAAGTTGAATTAATGTGAAATTTGAAGGAAATGAACTGAATGAATGATGAGATTGTGATAGTTTGAATGATGAATTCGAAATGAATTTTGAATGTTTTGAATGAAATGAAAATTTGAATATTGATTGAAGATATTTTAGAATGAATGAAAAGTGAATGTTGAATGACTGTGAATGGAATGAATTTGGTGAATGAATAGAATTTATGAATGAATGAAGAAATCTCGTGTGTGAAATTGAAATTGAATTTGATGAATGAACATTGAATTTGAATCATGAATGAATTGAATTATTTGAATTGAAAATTGTGAAATGAATGACTTGAATGAATTGATGAAAGAAATGATTGTGAATGAAGTGAAATTGAACTTGAAATGACTGATGAATTTGAAAATGAAATTTATAATGAAAAATGAATGAAATGAATTGAAAAATTTTCCGATGTTTGTGAATGAATGAATGATTAATTGAAAATGCACTTTGAATGAATGAATTTGAAATGAATTGAATTTGAATTGAATGAATGTGAAATGAATCGATTTTGAATGAAGTGAAATTGATGAGTGAAGTGAATTTAAATCTGAAATTGAATATGTGACAGTGATGAATTGATGAATTGAATTGAATTTGATTGAATGAATGAATGAATGAATGAATGTGAATGAAATGTGTTGAAGTTGAATGAATTTGTGTTGGAATGTGAATTTTGAGTTGAATTGTGAATTTGAAATGAATGAATTTGAAATTTTGAAATTGAATTGAATGAATGAGAATGAATGTAATTGAATGAATGTGAAATTGAATTGAATGAATTTGAAGGAATTTTTGAACTTGAATGAATTTTGAATGATGAAATGACCTGAATGATGAAATTGAATTGGTCGAATGAAATGAATTGAATGAATATGAATGAATGAATGAATTTGAATTGATTGAATTTTTGATTGAATGAACTGAAATGAAGTGATATTGATTCAGAAGTTTGAAGTGAAATGAAACGAAATGAAATGAATTGATGCATAATTATTGAATGAATGAATGAATGAAATTTTTTGTGTTGTGAAATTTGAAGTATGAATTGATGATGTAGTGTTGTGAATTTTTGAATGAATTATTGAATGAATGATGATGAATGAATAAATTGATTTGAAATGAATTGAAAATGAAGGTGATGAATGAATGATGGAAATTGAATTGTGAATGAATGAATTATGAAGAATGAATTTGAATTGAATGAATGAAATTGATTGAAATTGAATGAAATGAATTTGAAGAATGAATGAAATCTTTTGTTTGAACTTTGAATGATTTTGATGTGAAATGAAACGAAATCTGAATGTGAATGAATGAAATGAATGTGAATTTGAATGAATAGTTTGAATTGAATGTGAATTTGATGAATTTGTAAATGATGAATGAATGAATTTGTGAATTGAATGATGAATGAACTTGAATTGATGTGTGAATGGTTATGAATGAATGAATGAATGAATTGATGTGAATGCAATGAAATGAATTTGAACATGAATTGTTGAATGAAATTTTCGAATGAATGAAGAATGAACTTGAATGATGAATGAATGGTTTTCGTGAATGGTTGTTAGATGAATTGAGAAATGTGATTGTGAACTGATATGTCTACTGGGAATGATATGAAATGAATTGTGAATTGAATGAATGAATGACATCTCGTATGAATGAATTGAAATGAATGAATGTTGAATGAATGATTGAATTGAATTGATTGAATGAAATGAATGAAATGATGTTGATGAACTTGATTTGATGAATGAATAGCATGATGAAGTGAATGAATGAATTGAAATTGTGTGGTGAATGAGTGAATGAACTGAATGAATTTTGTTGAATGAATGATTTGAATTGAATGAATTTTTTGTGAATCTGAATGTTTTTGATGAACGATTTTGAACTTGAATTTTGAATTGTATGGAATGAAAATGAAATGAATGTGAACATTGAATGAATGAATGAATGAATTTGATCGAATGAATTTGAATGAGAATTTTGAATTGACTTGAAATTGATGAACTTTTTTGGGGAAAAAAAAAAAAAAAAAAAATGAATGAAATGTGAATTGATGTTTGAATTTGAAATGAATGAATGAATTGTATGAATGAATTTGGAAATTTATTGAATTTGAATCTTGAATTTGAATGAAAATTTTTGTTATTTTTGAAATTTTTGTTTTTTGAATTTTTGAATTGAATTTTGAATTGGATGAAATGAATTGACATTCTTTTATGTTGTTGTTGAAATGAACTGAATGAATTTTTTGATGATTATTGTTGGATTTTGTTGAATTTTTTGATTTTTTGATTGTTTGTTGATGTGAAATGATGTGTTGAATTGTGTTTGGATTGAAATTTGAATTTGAATTGTGAATTGAATGAGAATTGTTTTTTTTTTTTTGAATGAAATTTTGATTGATTTTTTTGAATTGATGTTGGGAATTTGAATTTTGATTTATTGATATTTTTTTTGTGAATTTTTAGTTTTTTGATGAAATGTTGAATGAATTTGAAACTGGATGACATTTGAAATTTTTTTTTTTAATTGTTTGTGAATGGATGAATTATTGGTTTTTGAGTGTGAATTTTTGAATGATTGAATTTTGATTTTGGGGGGAAAAAGTTTTTTCTGATTTTTGAATTTTTTATGAATATATTTTGAAATGGTTTTGAATTGAATTGAATTTGATTTGAATGATGTGAATGAATTGAATTTTAGTTTTTTGAATGAATTTTTTGATGAATTTTGAAAATTTTTGATTGAATGATGTTTTTGATTGAAGATTTGAAATGAATGAATTTTGATTGAAAAATGAATGTGGAATTGACATTTTGAAAATTTTATGTCTTGATTTTTTTGTTGAAATGTTTGAATGAATGTTTTATTGAATGGATTTGAACTTGATTTAAATGAAATGTTTTGATTGAAAATTTTGAATGAATTTTTGAATGAAATTTTGAGAAATATTTTGATTCTTTTGATTGGAATTTTTTGGAATCTTTTTTTTTTTTGTGAATTGAAATGAAATTGTGAATTGAATGATTTTGTGTTTCTTTTTGGAATTGAGTTGTTGAATTGTCTGATTTGAGATTTTTTTTTGTTTTTGAAATTTTTGTTTTTTGTGAATGAATGAATCTTTTGATGATTTTTTGTGAAATTTTGTTTTGTTGTTTTTTTTTCTGATTTTGAATTGTCTTGGATGAATGATTATTTTGGATGAATTGAATGATGAATGAATTGAATTTGAATTGAAAATCTTTTTGGGGTGCATGAATTGATTGAATTGAATGATGAATTGGTTGTTTGAAATTGTGTGAAATGAAATGAATGAAAATGAATTATGAGAATTTGAATTGTGAATTTGAATTTTTTGATTTGATTTGAATTTGATTGTTGTTTGTGAAAGTGAATAGTTTGTTGAATTGAATGAATTGATGATTGGAATGAAAGTTTTATTTTGATTTTTTGAATTTGATTGATTTTTGTTGAATGAATTGAATTGAATTTTGAAATATTGAATGAATTGAATTTTGAAATGAAATGAATGAATTTTTATTTTTTGATTTTTGATGATGAATGATTGTCTCTGTTGTGAATGAATTTGTTGAATGAATTTGATTGAATGAATGATTATTTGAATTTTTGAATTGAATGAATGAATTGTGATGTTTTGAGTGTTGATTTGTTGAATTGAATTTGTATTTTGTGATTATCATGAATGAATTGAATGAATTTTTGAATGATTTGACTGAATGAATGATTATTTGAATGTGGAATGAATTGAAATTTTTTTGTTTGAGAATGTTGAATGATTTTTGATTGTGGATGTTGATTGATGAATTTGATGAAATGTATGATTTTTTTGAATTGAATTGACTTTGATGAATGAAATGAATGAATTGATTTGAATGAATGGAATTTGAAATGATTGAAATGAATTTTTGTTGTTTTTTTGATTGTTGGTTGTTTGAAATGAATGTTTGAATTGTTTGTGATTGTTTGAATTTTGTTTTTCATGTTTTGTTTTTGGAAAATTTGAATGAATTGATTATTTTTTTGTTTTTTTTGGAATATGACTGAAATTTATGTTTGAATCTGTTTTGAATGAATTTGAATGAATGAATGAATTTGTTGTGTTGGATGAATTGTTTGATGTTTGAAATGTTGAATTGAATTGAATGTTGAATGTTGAGTTTTTGATTTTTGGGGGAATTGAATTTGAAATTTATTGAATTGAATGAATGAATTGATTTGATTGAAATTTTGTATGAAATGAATTATTGAATTATTGGAATGAATGATATGGTGGGAATTGGTGTTGTGTGGAAATGTTGAACTGAATTGAATGTGGATGATGAATGAATTTGATTGAATTTATTGATTTTGAATTTTTGAATTGAATTGAAATTTGAACTTATGAATAGAAATTGGAAAGTTTGAATTTGAATTTATTTTGGATGAATGAATTGGAATGAAAAAAAAAAAAAAAAAAAATTGAAATTGATTTTGAAATTTGAAAATATTGAATTATTTTGGTTTTTGAATTTTTTTGAATTTGATTCAATGAATGTTGTGTTGTGACTGTTTGAAATTAATTTGATGAATGTGATTTTGTAATGAGAACGAATGATTGAATTTGAATGAATGTGATTGTGAATGATTTTGACGTTGTGAACTTTTGAATTTGTTGAAGTGATTTGTATTTTTCTTGAAATATTGTGAATATGAATTTTTTTAATTTTTGAAATTATGAAATGTTGAATGTTTTGGGAATTCTTTACGTGACCATTTGAAATTGAATGGTTGATGAGAATTTGTGAATGAATTTTTTTTTTTTCTTTTTTTGAAATTTTTTTTTATTGAATTTTTTTTGAAGTTTTTGATTATTTGAATTGTGAATTGAATTATGATTGATTTGAATGGAAGTTCTATTGATTTTATTGATGAACTTTGATTGGATTCGAAATGATATTGAATGTTTTTTTGATGATTTGAATGTAATTTACTTTTGATTTTTGAATGTGAATTGAAATGAAAGATGATTTTGTGTTGTGGTTGATTAGAATTTGAATTGAATTTGAAAATTTGATTGAATTTTTGACATGAATTTTTGAATTTTTTTTTTTTTTTTTTTGGGGAATATTGAATGTGTTGTGTGTTTTGAATTTTTGTTGAATTGTTGAATGAAATTGATTGAATTTTGATCTGTTGATTTTGTTTTGTGAATGTTTTTTTGAAATTTGATGTGAATGTGAATTTGAATGATTTGATTGTTGAATGAAATTGTTGAATGTTGAATGAATGAATTTTTATTGATTTTGATTTTGAATTTTTGAATAGATGAATTTTTTGAAATGAAATGAAAAATTATTAGAATGAATAAAATGACAAATTTTTTGAATTTGAAATTGTTTGATCCTTGAATGATTTTGAATTTTGATGAATGAAATGATGTTGGAATTTTGAAAAATTGAAATTTGATTTGTTTGTGATGAATTTTTGAAATTTGAATGTGATTGAATTTGAAAAAATGAAATTTGACAATATTGAATGGTTTGAGTTGTTGGAATGTTTTGTGTTTTTTTTGAATGAATTGGAATTTGATGATTTGAAATCTTTTTTGATGAATGAATTTTTAATTTTTTTTTTGAAATGTTGAATTTGTTTGATTGAATCTTTTTGAATCATGAACTTTTGGATGATGAATTTTATTTTGTTGATTGTTGAATGAATGAATTTTGTGTTATTGAAATTGATTTGATTTTTAAAAATTTTTTTTTGATTTGTTTTTGAATTCGAATTTTGAAAAAAAATTTTTTTTTTTGTCTTTTGAATTTTGAAGCTTTTTTTTTTTAATTGTTGTGAAGTGTCGTTGTTTTTGAAATTTTTGAATTGTGATCTTTTCTTTGATGAATTTTTTTCTGAATTTGTTTGAATTTTTGAAAATTGAAATGAAACCGGAATGTTTTGAATTTGAATGAATGAACTGGAATGTTTTTGTTGATGAATTTGTCTGAATTTGTTTGATGATTTTTTATGGAATTTGAATTGACTTTTTTGAATTTTGAAAATGAATGAATTTTGAATATTGAAAATTGATTGTGATTTTTGATGAAATTGAATGATTTGAAATATTGATTGATGAATTTTTTTTGAATGTTGTTGTGTTTTGATTTTTTGGGGGGGGGGGGGGGGGGAAATTTGAATGAATTTTTTTTGAATGTGAATTTTGAATGAATTTTTTTTTTTGAAATGAATGAATTTTTTTTTTTTGGATTTTTGTATGGTTGTGAAGAAATTTGAATTGAATATTGTTAAATGTTGAATTTTTTCTTGAATTCTTTGAATGGATGATTTTGAATTTGAATTTGATGTGATGTTGTTTTTTTTGTGAATGAAAAAAAAATTTTGGGTGAAATTGAATGATTGATGAATTTGGAAAAATTTGAATGTTTGAAATTATTGAAATTTTTTTGAATAGATTCGGAATGTTTCGATTTTGAATGTTGTTGAATTTTTTGTGAATGAATGGTGAATTAGAAATTAATGAATTTGAATGAATTGGAAATGAATGAAATGTGTTTGTTTGAAATTTGATTGAATGAATGATCTTGAATTTTGAATTTTTGAATTGATTTTTTTTGAATTGGAATTTGTTTTTTCATATGAAAATGAATTTGATTGAAATTTTGAATTTTGACATGAAATGAATTTGAAATGATGAAATGTGAATGAATCGCTTGTTTTTTTATATGGTTGAATGGATGAAATTGATGAATTTTTTTGTATTTTATTTGATTTTGTTGAATTTTTGTGAATTTTTTTTGAAATTTGAAACATTTTGAATTTTTGATTTGAATGATTTGATGAATGAATGAATTTTTGAAATTATGAATTTGAATGAAGGGATGAAATGAATTTGAATGAATGATTTTGTGTGTGAAATTCTGTTGAATGAATTATTGAAATGGATTTTGAAATTGAATGATTGTTTTGAAATTCTTGAAATGGAATTTGATTTTTTGATGTTTGAATGATTTGTTTTTGTTTTGAATTTTTGGTTCCTTTTTGATTGATTTTGAATCTGTGATGTGAATTGAATGAATTTTTTATGAATATTATTGAAATGAATTGAAGGATTTGGAAAAATGAATTATTTTGAATTAGACTGAATGAATGAATGATTGAATTGAATTGAATTGAAATTGAATGATTGAATTTGAATGAATGAATTTGAATGAATTTTGAATGAATTTTGAAAATTTTTTTTGATTGAATTTGTGAATTTGGAATTGTTTTTGTTTTGATGTTGGAATTTGAATGATGATGAATTTTGCATTTGAAATTGTTTTTTTTTGAATTTTGAAATGAAATGTTGATTTTTGATGAATGAAAATTTTGATGAATTTGAATTGAAATGTGGTGATTGTTGTTTGAATGTTGATCTTTTTTTTGGTTTTTTTTTTTGGAAGAATGATTTGTTTTTTTTTGATGAAATTGTTTATTGTTGAATTTTTTTTTGATTCTTGAATTTAGGAAAAGAATGATGTTTGTTTGATGAATGAATGAATTGTTTTTTTTTTTTGAATTGATGTGAAATGAATTGAATGTGAATTGTTTCGTTGAATGAATTTTTGTTTGGAATTTTTTGTGAAATGTTGAATGATTTTGAATGTTGAATGAATGAATGAATGAATGAAATGATGTTTGATTTTTTTTTGGATTTCGAATTGATCCCTTATGTTTGATTTTGAACTTTGCTTTTGTTTTTGAATTTGTGATGGTATTTTGAATTGACTGTTTGAATCAAATGAATGAATGTTTGATTGAATGATTTTGAATTTATTGAGATTATTATTTTGAATGATTTGATTCTTTTTGGATAATTTTGTTTTTTGTTGTTGAATTTTATGAAATGAAGAATTTTGAATTTTGATGATGAATGTGAATGAATTCTTTGAATTTTTGAATTTGTTCTGAATTTGAATTATGAAATTTGAATTGTAATGTGAATTTTGAATTGATGTTTGAATTTTTGATTGAATTTTTTGAATGATGAAATTTGCTTGAAATGAATGAAATGTGTTTTTTTTTTTTGATGAATGAATTGAATTTTGTTTGTTTTTGAAGTTTTTCTTGATGATTTTTGAATCTATTTGAATGATTTTTTGAATTGAAGTTTTGTGACTTTGAATTTTGTGCTTTGATGCATGAATGAACTGAATGATGATTTTGAATGACATGTTGAATGATTTTTTTTTGAATGAAATGAATTTGTGATTTTTGCAATGTTTTTTTTGAATGAAAGTTTTTTTTGAATGATGAATGATGAAGTTTTTTTTTGTTTGAATTGTTTTCTTTTGTTGAATTTGAAAATTTTGAATTGTTTGAGAATGATTGAAAATGAATGATGAAATTTGAATGGAATTGTGTGATTGATGATGAGAGAATGAACTGATTTGAATGAATGTTTGTGAATGCCAGAATTGAATTGGTGAATTTTTGAATTGAATGATTGAATTGAATTTGTTGTTTTGAATTTTGTGAATGTAATTTGAATGCTTTTGATTTTGAAGAAATGAATTGATGTTTTGGAATGAATCGTTGAATTTGGTTTGAATGAAATTATGAATTTTGTGAATTTGAATTTTTGATTTTGTTTTTTAGTGATTGAATGAAATTTGAATGTGATTGAATGAAATTGTTTTGAATTGAATGAATGATGATTGTTTTGATTTTGATTTTTTGAATGTTGAAATTTTTTTGAAATTTGATTTTTTGAAATTTTTTGTTGTTGATGGTTGTGAAATTGAATTTGTATGTGAAATGAATTTTGTTGAATGTGAATTTGAATGAAATGTTGAATTGGTTTTTGTGATGATTGATTGTTTTGGATGAAATTGTGAATGATTGATGTGAAATTGTGGAAATGAATGTCTTTTGAATGAATGAATTTTTTTTTTTTGATGAATTTTGAATTTGATTGAATGATTTGATTTTTTTGTTTTGAAGTGAATTGATGTGTGTGAATGAATTTTGTGGATGAAATGTTGATTTTTTTGAATGAATTTTTGAATTGAATTGTGTGAATTTGAGAACTTGGAAATTTTATTTTTTGTTTGAATTTTGAATTGTTGATGAATTGAAGTTTGTGATTGATGTTGAATTGATTGTTGATTTTTTGATTGATTTTTTTTTCTGATTGAAATTTTGTTTTTTTTTGAATTTGATGAATTGAATTGAAATTTGCTGAATATTGGAATATTGATTTTTTTTTTGATTTTTGTATTTGATTTTTGATTGTTTTGTGAATTTTTGAATTGATTTGAATATTTTTTTGAATTTTGAATGAAAATTTTTTTTTTTGAATTTTTGTTTTGAATTGAAATTGTTTATTTTTTTTTGAATGAATTTGTTGAATGATGAATTGATTTTGATGATTTTTTTCTTGAGTTTATTTGAAATTTTGAATGTTTTTTTTTTGTGATTGAATTTTTTTTTGTGTTGAATTTTGAAATTTGATTTTGAAATTTTGAATGTTGAATTTTTTTTTTGTTGTTTGAATGAATTTTTTGCTTTGAATTCTGATTTTTTGAATTGATGATTTTGAATGTTTGTGAATGTGTGTTGATCTTTTTGGTTTGGATGAATTGTGTGTTGAATTGTTTTTGATTGGAAATTGAAATTTGAATTGTTGTTTTTGTGAATGAATTTTTTTTTGAAGTTTGAATGTTGATGAATGATGATTGAATTTTGAATGTGAATTTGATTTGAATTGTTTTTTATTGAATTGAATTTTGGTTTTTGTTTTTTTTTTTTTTGAAAACTTTTTTGAATTTTGAATTTTTTTTTTTGTCTTGAATTTTTTTGTGATGTGTTTGGAATTTTTTGTGAATTGTTGTGTGATGCTTTTGTTTTTGTGTTTTTAGAATTGGAATGAATGATTGTTGTTTTTGTTTGTTTTGTGTGTTTTTATGTTTTTTTTGAATTTTTTTTGAATTTGATGTGAAATTTTTGGATGAATTTTTGATGAAATTGAATTTTGTGATTGTGAATTTTTGATATTGAATTTTTTTTTTTTTGTGTTGATGAAATTGAAATTTGGTTTTGTGTGTGTTTTTCTTGAATTGAATTTGGATTGTTGATTTGAATTTGAAATTGAATTTTTTTGATTTGATTTGTTTGGTTTTTCTGATGTCTTTTTTTGATTCTTGATTGATTTGAAATTTTGAATGAAATTTTTTGAATGAAATTTTTGTTTGTTTTGATTGATGGTTGTGATTGAATTGAATTTTTGGTTTTGATTTGTTTTTTTGTTTTTTTTGTATTTTGATGAATTTGAAATTTTTGGAATTGTGAATTTTTTTTGTGAATTTTTTTTTTTGAATTTTTTTTGTTTTTTTGATTGATTTGAATTTGAATTGATTGAATTTTTGTTTGAATTGAAATTGGTTTTCTTTTGATGAATGGAACTGTTTGATTTTTTTGTTGAATTTTTTGAATGAATTGTTTTTGATTTGATGGAATTTTTTTTGATTTTTTGAAATGAACTGACTTTCTTGTTTTGGAATTTTTGAATGATGATTTTGAATTTCTTTGATGAATTGAATGATATGTTTTTTTGTGTTGAATTTGAATCTGATCTTTTGAAATTGAATTGTGTTTGATTTGAAGTTGAAGGAATGGTTTGAATGTTTGGTGTGTTTTTTTTTGTGTTTTTGAATTTTCTGTTTGATGGTAATTTTTTTTTATTTTATGTTTCTTTGATGAATGAATTTTTTTTTGAATTGATGTGTGTTGTGATGAATGATGAATTGATTGAATTTTTTGTTGTTTGAATGAAATTGAAATTTAGTGAATGAATTTGAATGTTTTGAAATGATTGGTGTTGAAAATTTGATTCATGGAATTGTTGTTCTGAAGTGAATTGAATTTTTTGGAAGGTTTTGATGTTTTATGAAATGAATTTTTTTTTGAATGTTTTGTTTTTTTTTTTGGAATGAATGTGAAGTGATTTTGATTTTGAATTGAATTTTTGATTGAATGTTTGATTTTGTGAAATGAATTTTGAATTTTGAATTTTTTTGAATTGAATGTTGAATTGAGATTTGTTGTTTTTTTTTTTTTTTTTTTTTTTTTGAATTGTGTGATTGTTTTGAATTTGAAAGTTAATGTTTGAATTTTTTGTTTTTGGAATTTGATTGTTTTTTTTTTGAAATGTTTTTTTTTTGAATTTGAATGAATTGATTGATGAATTGATTTTTTTTTTTTTTTGAAGTTTTTGATTGTGGAAATTTTGTGATTTTTTTTTTTTTTTTTTTTGGAATTGTTTTTTGTGAATGAATTTTGAATGAATTTGAATTGATTTTTTTTGAATTTTTGAAATTGATTTGATTGAATTTCTGATCTTTTTTTTTTGTTTTTGACAATGAATTGAATTTTTTTTTCTTGGGTGTTGAAATTTGAATTTTTTTTTTGAAATGATTTGTTGTTATTTGTTTTTCTTGATGAATGTTTTGGCTGATTTTTTGTGAATTGTTGATTGTTTTGTTTTGTTTTTTTTTTGATGATCGTTTGAATGTTTGAATGAATATTTTTTTCTTGGAATTTGAATTTTGAATGAATGTTGTTGAATTGAATTTCTTTTGAATGAATTTTGTTTTGAATGAATTTTTGTTGATGAAATGATGTTTGTGAAAAATATAAATTGTTGATTTTTGAATGAAATTTTGTTGTTTGATTTTTTTTTAATGGTATATTTTGTTTGAATGATTTTGTGTTGTGAATTTTTGAATGTTGGATGTTTTTTTTTCGTATTTATGTTGAATTTTGAAGTTTTTGAAATAATTTTGTTGTGTTTGAATGATTTTTTATTGTTGAATTTAGAATTTGTGAACTTTTGTTTTGAATGAATGGTGTGAAATTGAATTTGAATCTTTGTGAATGTGTGTGTGAAATTGTTTGTGTGATTGAACGGAATGGATGTTTTGTTGAATCTTGTTGAAATTTGATGAAATTTTTGTGTTGAATGAATCTTTGAAATTTTGATGAATGAATTTTTGTTTTTGTTTATGTTGAATTGAATTTGAATTTTTTTTTTTTTGATTTGAATTTTTGTGTTTTTTGAATGTTTTGCGTTGAATTTTGAAATGTTTGATGAAACTTGTGAATTTTTGTGTTTGATTGAATTGAATTTTGAATTGTTTGAATGTTTTTTGAAATGTTGTTGAAATGAATTGTTGAAATGGTTTGAATTGAATGAATTGTTAAAATTGTTGATGATTTTGTTTTTTTTTGAATTTTTTTGATGATTTGAATTGTTTTTTTTGAATGTTGTTTGTGGGAAATTTGTTTGAATTTGTTTTTGAATGAATTTGTTTTAAGTGAATGAATTTTGGTGTGATGTGTTTTTTTTTGTTGAATTGTCTTTTTGAATTGTTGAATTTTGAATGAATTTGTGAATGAATGTTGTGGATTTTTGAATGTGAAATTGTTTGTTTGTTGTTGATGATTTCTTTGAATTTGCGTTGTGCATGAATTTTTTGAATTTTTGATTGAATTTGGTGATGTTTTTGAAACTTTTGATTTTGTGAATTTTTTTGAACTGTTTTTTTGAATGATGATGAATTGATTTTTCTTTTGAATTGTTGGTTTGGTTGATTTGTTGTTTGGAATTTGTTTTTGTTTTGAAATTTTTGAATTTGAATTTTTTTTTTCTGAATTTTGATTTTTGACATGTGAATTTTGTTTTTGTTTTTATGAATTGATGAATGTTTGAGTTGGAATTTGTTATTTTGTGTGTTTGTTTTGTGAATTTGAATTTTTTTTTGAATTGAAATTTGTTTTGAATTTTTTTTTGATTGTCTGAATTCCTGATTGAAATGAATTGTTTTTTTGTGGAATGTGAAAATTTGAATTTGAATTTTTTCTTGAATTTTGTTGAAATTTTTGAATTTTTGCAATTGATTTTTGTTGTTTTTTTTATGAATGAATTGAAATGTTTGTGAATGAATTGAATCTGATTTTGATATTTGATTTTTTTTTTTGTGAATTTTGATGATTTTTGAAATTTCTTGTTATGAATATTGAAATGAATTTCTTTTGAATTTTTCTTTTTGAATGAATGCGAATGTGAATGTTTTTTTGAATTGTTATTTTTTGAATTTTGAATGATTGTTTGTTTTGTCTTTTGAATGAAAAATTTTTGAATTTGATGAAATCTTTGAATGAATGAATTGATTTGATGATTGTTTTTTTGAATTTGATTTGTTTTTGTCTTTTGAATTTCTGGGGGGGGGGGGGGGTTTTTGAATTTTTTTGAATTTTTTTTTTTGTGAATTTTTGATTGTATTGATTGTTTTTCTGAAATGAATTTTTTTTGTTTTTTTTTGTTGAATTTTGTTGTGAATGTTTGAATTGAATTTGTGTTTCTTTTGAAATTTTGTTGTCTTTGTTCTTTGTTGTTGTGAAATTCTTGGTGTTGTTTTTTTTGTTTTGAATTTTGATGAATTGAATGTGTGTTTTTTTTTTGAATTGAATGTTCGTTGATTTTTTTTGAATGAAATTGTTTGTTTTGATTTTGTGAATTTGTGAATTGAAATGTTTTTTGTTTGATTTTGGAATGTTGTTGAATTTTTTGTGAATTGATTGAATGTGAATTTTGAATTGTTGATTTGAAATGAATGAATTGCTTTAGTTGTTTTTTTGAATTTTTTGAAATTTGAATTTTTTTTTTTTTGTGAAATTTTGAATTTTTTTGAATGATGTGAATGATGTTTTTTTGTGAATGAAATTTGTGAAATTTTGAATTGTTTTTGTTTTTGAAAGAATTTTTTGTTGAATTTTTTTTTTTTTTTTTTTTCTTTTGTTGAAATTTGTGAAATGAACATTTGAATTTGTGAATTGTTGAAATTTTGAATTTTTGAGATTGTTGTTTTTGATTTTTTTGAATTTGTTTGAATTGATTGAATTGAACTTGAATAACTTTTTTTGTGAATTATGTTGATTGAATTTTTTGATGAGTGGATGAATGAATTTTGTTTTTGAAATTTGGTTTGGTGAAAATTGATGAAATTGAATGAATGAATGTGAATGATGATGAATTGAAATTTGAATGAATTTGAATTTGAATGAAAATGAATTGAAATTTGGGAAATTTGGAATTTTGATTTGGAATGAATGAATTTGTTGTGAAACTTTTTGTGAATTTTTTTGAAGTTGGTTTTTGTGTGAAAATGTTTGTTTTTGAATGGTTTTTTTGGAATGGAATGTGGAAATGAACTTTGGGAAATGAAATGGTTTTTTGTTGTGAGTTGAATTGAAATTGAAATTTTGTTGGAAAATGTTGTGAAATTGGAATTCTTTGGACATTGAATTTTTGAATTGTTTTTTGTTTGAAATGGTGGAATTTTGTTGGATTTTTTTTTTTTTTTGAAAAAATTGTAGAATTTGAGTGGGGTTTTTTTTTTGTGAAAGTTGGTTTTTTGGGTTTTTTTTGGGAAAAATGGGTTGGGTAAATTTGTTGAAATAAATTTGTTGGACTGAAATTTGGTTTTTTGGAAAATTTGTTTTGGTTTTTTTTGTTTGAATTTTTTTTTTCTTGAAAATTTTGGTTGGGGGGGGGGGGGGTGGAAAAAAAATTTTGTGGGGGTTTTTGGGGAAAAAAATGTTTTTGTTTTGTTTTTTGAATTTTTTTTTTTGTGTTTTTTGAAAGTGTTTGTTTTGTTTTTGTTTGGGGGGGTTGAAAAAAATGAATTTTTTTGTGGTTTTTGGAAAAAATTTTGTTTTTGGTTGTTTGAAAAAATTTTTTTTTGTTTTTTTTGAAATTTTTGATTTTGTTTTTGGAAATTTTTGGGGGAACAAAATTGTGTGTTTTTTTTTTTTGATTTTTGTGAATTCTGAATTGAAAATTTTTGTGTTTTGAATTTTTCTTTTTTTTGAATTTTGTTTGATCTTGATTTTGAATGTTTCTGTTTGAATTTTTTTTGAATTTGTTTTTTGGTGGAATTTTTTGAATGAATGTTGAATTTTGAATTTGTTTTTTTTTGTTGAATGATTTTTTTGTATGTTTTTTGAATTTTGATGTTTTTTTTTGATTGTTTTGAAATTTTTTGTGTTTTTTTGGATTTTTGATTTTGATGAATTTTGTTGGAATTTTGAATATGAATGTTGTGTTTTTTTTGATGTTTGTGTGAATGAATGTGTTTGAAATTGAATTTTTTTTTTTGTTTCTTTTTTTTGTTGTTTTTTGTGTTGAATGAATGAATTTTTTTTTTGAATTTTTTGAATTTTGGTTTTTTTTGATTGTTTTTTTTTGATTTTTTTTGAAATTGATGAATTTTGTTTCTTTTTGAATTGAAATTTGATTTTTTGAATTGAAGTTGTTGAATGAAATTTTGAATTTGTTTTGAATGAATGTGCATTTTTTGTTGTTGTGTGTTTGAATTTGAATTTTTTTTTGTTGTTTGTGTTTGGAATTTTTTTTTTGATTTTGTGAATGATTTTTTTGTTGTTGAATTTTGGACTGAATGTTTGCTTCTTGAATTTCTGTTTTGAAGTTGAATGACGTTGAATGGTTTTTTTGATTTTGAATTGAATGATGAATTTTTTTTTTTTTGATGAATTTTGAATTGAAACATTTTGTTGAAATGAATTTTATGAACTGATGATTTTGAATTGTTTTTTGAATTGAATGAATTTTGTGAATTTTTTGAACTTTGGTTGTGTGTTGATGTGAATTTTTGATCTGGGTTTTTTTGATTTTTTTCTGTTTTGTTTGAATGAATTTGATGAATCACTGAATGAATTTTATTTTGCTTGTTAATGATTGTGATGAAATTTTTTGGTTGAATTCTTTCTTTGTTGAAATTTCTTCTTTTTTATTGACTGAATTTTTTTTTGAAATGATTATCGTTTGAATTTTGTTGAATTGAAGTTTTTTTTTTTTTTTGAATTTGATTTTGTTGTTGTTTGTTAGAATGATTTTTCTTTCCCGTGTTTGTTTTTTTTTTGAACACTTGAAATTTTGTGTTGATTTTTGTGAATTTGATGATTGAATTTTTGAATTCTTTGAATTTTTTGAATTGGTTTTTGTTGGAATTTTTGTTTTTTTTTTTGAAATTTCTTTTGAAAATTGTTTTTTTTTTGATTATTTTGTTTTGGTTTTCGAATGAAGTTTTGAATATTTTGGTATTGTTGAAATTTTTTGAAATTTTTGAATGTTTTGAATTTTTGTTGAATTTTGTTTGAATTTTTTTTTGAAAAAAAAAAAAAAAAAAAAAAAATGTTTGATGATTTTTTGTGAATGTGTGTTGATTTTTTTGTGTTGAAATTGAATTTGAATGAATTTTTTTTTTTGTTTTTTGATGTTTGTTTTGCGAAATTGAATGAATGTGTTTTTGGAATTTTTTGAATTGTTTTTTGATTATTTTTTTGTTTGAATGAATTGATTGATTTGAATTTTATTTTTTTGAATTTGATGTTTGAATGTTTGAATATGTTGAATTGAATGTGTTGTTTGAAATGAATTGAATTTTTTCTTTGATTTTTTGAATTTTTTGATTTTTGATTTTGTCTTTTTTGATTTTTTGAATTGTTTTTGAATTTTTGAATGTGTGTTTTTGTTTTTGATTTGTTGTTGAATTTTTTCTTTGATTTTTTTTTTTGAATGTGATTGTTTTGATGTGGAATGAAATGATTTGTTGTTTTGATATCCTTTTTTTTTTTTTTGATTTTGCATTTTTTTTTGTGTTGATTTTTGAATGTGAATTTGTTGATTTGAATTTTTTTTTTTTGAAATCTTTGCCCCTTTTTTGTTGTTTGAACTTTTTGTGATTTGAATTTGAATGTTTTTTTTTGAATGATTTTTTTGTGTTTTTTGAATTGTTGAATTTTTTTGAATTTTTGATTTTTTGTTTGTGTGTTGAATTTTTGTTTTTTGAATTTTGAATGTGTTTTTTGAATGATTTTGGAATTTTGGAATGTTTTGATTTTGTTTTTTGTTTGTGTTTTTGTTTGTTTTTAATTTGTTGTTTTTGAATTGTTGAATGTGTTGATGAATTTTTGTTTTTTTTGAATTTGTGATGATTGTTGAACTGAATTTTGTGTTATGAATTGGAATGATTTGATGAATTTTTGAATTTTTGTTTTTGTGATGATTTTGAATTTTTTAGTGAGTGTTGAAATTTCTTTTTGGAATTGTGTTTGTTTTGTTTGATTTTTGTTTTTTTTGATTTTTTGAACTTGTTTTTTTTTTTTTGTCTTTGAAATTTTTGTGTTTGTGAAAATTTTTTGGTTGAATGAATCTTGAATGTTTATTTTTTGGTTTTGAAATTGAATTTTTTTGAATTGAATTTTTCTTGGATTGTTTTTTTTGAATTGAATTTTTTTTGTTTGAATGAATTCTTTGAATGTTGTGAATTGATTTTTGAATTTTGTGAAAATGTTTTTTTGTTTTTGAAATTTTTTTTTGAACATCTTTTGTTGTTTTTTGATTTGAATTTTTTTGAATCTCTTGTGATTGAAATGTTTTGTTTGTGTGTTGAATTCTTTGATTTGTTTTTTTTTTGAAATTTGAATGAATGAATTTGATTGAAGAGTTGAATTTTTGAATGTTTTTTGCTTTGATTTTTTTGTCTTTTTTTTGTTTTTGTGTGTTGAATTTGAATGTTGATTGAATGTTTCGTAATCTGTTGATATGATTGATTTTATTTGAATTTTTTTTTTTGTTTTTTGAATTTTTTTTTTTTTGAGTGAATTTGTTTTTGATTTTGAATTTTTTGTTTGTTTTTTTTTTTTTTTGAATTCTTTGTTTTTCTTTTCTTTTTTTGTTTGAAATTTTTTTTGATTTTTTTCTTGTTTGTTTGTTTTGTGAATTGATTTGGATTTTTGTTTTTGATTTGAATTTTTTTGATTTTTTGAATTTTTTTTTTTGTTTTTGAATTTTGAATTTTGAGTTTTTTTTTTTTTGAATTTGAATTTTATTGTTGTTTTGACTTGCTTTGTATCAGTGCTTTTTTTTTGACATTTTTTTGAAATTTTTTCTGAAATGAATTTGAAATTTTGTTTGAGTGTTTTTTTGATGAATTGTTTTTGTATTGAATTGTTGTTTGGAATTTTTGAATTTTGATTTTGAATGTGAATTGTTTTTTTTTGAAAGTTTGTGTTTTTGGTTTGAATTGTTTGAAATGAATTTGATTTTTTTTGTTGTTTTTGAATTCTGTTCTTTTGAAACTTCGATTGGTGTGTGAATTTGTTTATTTTTTGAATGATTTTCTTTGTGAATTTTTGATTTTTGATTGGTATTGATTTTTTTTTGATTGAATGTGTTTGTTGTTTTTTTTTGACATTTGTGAATTTTTTGTGTTTTGTGTTTTTTTGAAATTGTTTCTTTTTGTGAATTATTTTGTTGAATGTCTTTTGAAATGATTTTTGAAATGTTTTTTTTGTTTCTGATTGAATTTGAATTTGAATATTGTTGATCTTTTTGCATTTTTTTCTGGAATTTGTTGAATTTGATTTTTTGAATTTTTTGAATTTTCTTTTGAATTTTGTTTTGAATTTTTTTTTTTTTTGTTTGTGAATTGAATTATTTTGTTGGAATGGTTTGAATTGAATCTTTGAATGAATTGTTGATTTCTTTTTTGTGAATTTTTTTGACTTTTTGTTGAATTTTTTGTTTTTTGACTTTTGTTGATGAATGAAATTTTGATTTGAATTTGATGAACTTTTGGGTTTTTTTTGAATTTGGAAATTTTGATTTGATGTGTTGTTGTTGATGTTGAATTGAATTTTTTTTTATTTTTGAATTGTTTTGTTTATTGTTGTTTTTTGAAATTTTTCTGCTGTTGTTTTTTTGAATGGAATTTTTTTTGAATTTTTTGTCTTTTGAATTGAAGTTTTTTGATGAATTTTTGAAATGATTGAATTGTTGTTTTTTCTGATTTGTTTTTTTCGAATTTGTTGAAATTCTTTTTTGAATTTGTTGGAATTTTTTGTGAATGTTGTATTTTTGATGTGGAATGTTTTTGGTTTTGAATTTGATCTGAATGTTTTGATTTGTTGTTTGAAAGCTTTTGTGAAATCTTTTTTTTGAATGAATTGTTGATGTGATTGAATGAATTTTTTTGATGTTTGATGATGAATTTGTTTTTTTTATGAATGTGAATGAATGTTTTTTGAATTTTTTTGAATTTGTTTTTTTGATTGTTTTTTGTGATTTGAATTTTTTTTTGAATTGTCTTTTTTTGTTTTTGTTTTTTGAAATTTTGTTGAATGTTTTTTTGTTGGAAATTTGTGATGAATTTGGAATGTTTTGTTGAATGACTTTTGTGAATTTTTGTTGGGTTTTTTTTGTTTTTTTGAATTGAATTTTTTGAATTTTGATTTGTGAAATTGTGTTGTTTTTTTTGAAGGTTTTTTGTTTGTTGAATTGTTTTTTGAATGAATTTGTTTTGAATTTTTGTGAATTTTTTTTTTTTTTTTTTTTATTGACTTTGTGTTTTGACTTTTTTGAAACTTTTTGTGCTGTTTTTGTTGTTGTTTTTGAATTTGAATTGAATTTTGTGAATTTAATGTTGAATTGAATGATGATGTTTCCTTCCTTGAAATTTTGTGGTTTGATGATTGAATGAATGAATTTTTTTTTTTGCCCATTTGTTGATTCTTTTTTTTTGGTGTTTTTGTTTGTTTTTTGAAATTTTTGAATTGAATTTGAATTTTTGATTGTTGTTTGTGTTTGGTGTTTCTTTTTGTTTTGATTGTTGATTTTTGAATGAATTTTTGAATTTTTTTGTATTGATTTTTTTGAATTTGAAATTGAATTTGTTTTTTTGAATGATGAAATTTTTTTTTTTGAATGTTTTGAAATTTGTATGTTTTGAATTGATTGTTTTTTGATTTGAAATTTTTGTTTTTTGAAATGTTTTTGTTGTTGTTTTGATTTTGAATTTTTGATTGAATTTTTTGATTGTTTTGTGAATTGATCATTGTTTGATTCTGATTGTGTGAATGTTGAATTTTTTGATTTGTTTTTGTTTATCTATTTTTCCCTTGTGAATGAATTTGTTTTGACGTTGTTTGTTTTTGTTTTTTTGATTTTTGTTTTGTTTGTTTTTTTGTTTTGAATTGTTTTGTTTGGTGTTGATTGAAATTTGAATTTTTTCTTTTTTTTTTTTTCTGAAGTGAATGTGAATTGTTGAGTGTTTTGTTTTGTGAATGATGTTTTGAATGAATTTGAATTTTGTTGGAATGTTGAATTTTCTTGTTTTTGAATTTTGGAAGTTTTTTGTTTGGTGATGTCTTTTTGAATGAATTGATTTTGATTTTTTTGGTTGTTTTTTTGTTTTTGTTTTTGACTGTTTCTTTTTTGATTTTTTTGTTGTTGTGTTTTTGATGAATGTTTTGTTGTTGTGTTGAATTGATTTTGTGTTATTTTTTTTTTGTTTGATTTTGTGAATTTTTTTTTGGATTTGATTTTTGAATTTTTGTTGTTTTTGATGTTTTTTGTTTTCTTTGTGGTGATTGAATTATGTGAATTTGATGATTTTTGTGAACTGAATGAAATGAATTGAAAATGAAATTTGTTTGAATTTTTTTGATGATTTTGATTGAATTTTTTTGAATGAATGGATTTTTTTTTGATTTTATTTTTGTTTGAATGAAATGTTTTGTTTGTTTTTGAATTTTGAATTGTGTGATGGGTGCTTTTTGAATTTTTGTTTGTTTCATTTTGGTTGATTTTGCAAATTTTTTGGGAAAAAAAAAAAAAAAAAAAACAACTTTTTTGAATGAATTTGAATTGATTGTTGATTTTTGTTTTGTTGAATGATTTTTTGTTTTTGTTTTTTTTTTTGACTTTGTTGGAATTTGAACTTTTTTTGTTATGATGTTGACTTTTTGAATTTGAAGTTTTTTTGTTTTTTTTTTTATATTTTGAACTCGTGATTGATCTATTTTTTTGTTTGGTAGAATTTGTTTTCATTGTTTTGATTGTTTTTTTTTTTGAATTGATTTGATTGATGATTTTGAATGAATGTTTTTTTTTTTTTGATTTTTTGAATGTTTTTTTTTGATTGAGATTGTTTTGTTGAATTTTTGCATGAAGCTTTTTTTGGAATTGAATTTTTTGAATTTTTTTGAATTGATGTTTGTTTTTTTTTGAATTTTTGATTTTTTTTTTGAAATTTTTTTGATGTTGAATTTTTGATGTTTTGTTTTTTTTTTGAATGAATGTTTGTTGAATTTTGTTGTTTGTATTCTTTTTTTTGAATTTTTGAATTTTTTTATTGTTTATTTTTGAATTGTTTTTTTTGAATGATTTTTTTTTTGAATGATTTTTTGGGATGTTTTGTTTTGTGCTTTGTTTTGTTTTTGAAACTGATTGTTTTTGAAATTTTTTGAATTGAAGTTTTTTGATATTTTGATTTTGTTGAAAGAATGAATGAATTTTTTTTGAATTGATTGATGAATTTTTCGATACTTTTTGAATTTGTTTGAATTTTTGAAAATTTTGTGAATTTTGTTTTTTTGAATGTTTTGAAATGAATGTGAATTTTTTGTTTGTTTTGATTTTCTTGAATTTGGTTGTTGTTTTGAATGATTTTTTGAATTTGAAGTTTGTTTTTTTTGAAGAATTTGTATTGTTGATTTTGATTTTGGTTTTTGAATTTGAATTTTTTTTCTTGGAATCTTTTGTTTTTGTGATGAATTGTGATGTTAATGTTTTGATTTTTGAATTTGTTGAATTTCTTTTGAATGTTTGTTAATGAATGTTTTTTTTTGGAATTTTGAATGGTTGATTGTTTTTGCTTTGAATGTATTTGTTTGAATTGAATTGAATTTTTTGATTTCTTTGAAATTTGAATTGGATTGATTGGGGTGAATTTTTGAGTTTGTGATTTTTTTGAAATGAATTTTGAATGTTGTTTTGTTTGTTGTGTGTTTTGAATTGTTGAATGTGATTGTGATGATTTTGTTTTTGTTGTTTTTGAATTGTCTTCTTTCTTTGAAATTTTTTGAATTGTTTTTTTTTTTTGACAATTTGAATGTTGATTTTTTCTGAATTGTGTTTTATTTTTTGTTTTGTTTTTGATTTTTTGAAGGACTTTTGAATTTGTGAATTTTTTTTGGAACTTTTGGATGATGTTGATTTTTTTTTTTGAATGAATGTGTTCTTTTTTGAGATGTTTTTTGTGAATTTTTTTTGAATTTTTTGTTGTGTGAATTTGTGTGATTTTGGGTGAATTTTTTTGTTTTTTTTTTTGAATTTTTTGTTGAATTTTTGAAGTTTGAATTTTTTTTGAATTTTTTTGTGTTGTTGAATTTTGAAATGATTTTTGAATGTTGTTTTGATTTTTTTCTTTGATTTGTTTTCTTTTTTTTTGATTGTTTGTTTTTTGTTTTTTTTGCTTTGAATGAATGATTTTTTGCATTGAGGATTTTCTTGGTGTGTTTTTTTGATTTTTGAATTTGAATTTTTGATTTTTTGAATTTTTTTGAATTTTTTTTGTTTTTTTTTGAATTGAATGATGTTTTGTTGAAGTTTTTTTGTTTTGATTGTTTTGTTTTTTGATTTGGAATGGTTTTTGTTTTTCTTGAATTTTGAATTGTGTTTTTTGTGTTGATGGAATTGAATTTGTTGAATGTGGAATTTGAATGGATTTTTTGAATTTCTTTTTGTTGTGATTGTTGATTTGTGACTTTGTTGTTGTTGAATTGATTTTTTTTTTTTTTTTTCGTTTTTGAATTTTGTGAATTGTTTTTTTTTTTTTGGATGTTTTGTTTTTGTGTTTTTGTTTGAATGAAATTGAAGTTTGAATTTGAATGTTTTTTTGTTTTTGAATTTTTTGTCGTTTGTTTTTGTTTTGATTTTTTGATTTCTGATTTTGGTTGTTGATTGAATGAATGTCCTGAATTGGAAATTTGAATTTTGTTGTTTTGATTTTTTTTTTTGAATGTTTTGATTGAATTAATGAATTTTTTTTGATTTTTTTTGAAATGAATTTTGATTTGATTTTTTTTTGAATTTTTTTCTTGAATCTTTGATGTAATGAATTGGTGATGTTTTTGAATTTTTTTTTTTTTGTTTGAATTTTTTTTGTGAATGGTTTTTTTCCGTGAATGATTTTTCTTTTTGTTGAATTGTTGTGAATTTGTGAATTGATGAAAAATGAATTTTTTGTGTTTTGTGGATTTTTTTTTGGAATATTTTTTTTTGTTTTTTGGTGAAATGTTTTTTGATTGACATGAATTGAATTTGATTGTTTTTTTTGTGAATTTTTTGTGATTGAATGATGTTGTTTGTTTTGTTTTTTTTGAGTTTTTGTTGAATTGATGTTGATTTGAATTTGATGAAGTTTTTTCTTGAAAATTTTTTTTTTTTTTTGTGAATGGAAGATGTGAATGGTTGTGAATTTTGAATGAATTTTTTTTGTTGATGTGAATTTGATTTTTTGAATTGAATGAATGTTTGAATGAATTTTTTTTCTTGCCTTGTTCTTTTTTTGAATGAATTTTTGTTTGTTTTGTGTTGATTGAATTGTGTTTTTTTTGATTCTTTGAATTTTGAATGTTTTTTGAAATATTTTGAATGAATTTTTTCTGATTTGATCTGTTCTTGTTTGTGTGAAAATTGAATTTTGAATTGTTTTTTGAATTTGTTTGAATTTTGAATTTGATTTTTTTGTTGATTTTTTGAAATCGTTATTTGAATTTTGTTTGAATTGTGAATTGTTGTTGATTTTGTTTTTTTTTTTTGTGCTTTGAATTGTTATTTTTTTTGTGAATTTATGAATTTTTTGTGAATTGTTGTGTTTTTTGTGGTGTTTGTGAATGAATTGTGAATTGAATTTGATTTGATTGTGTTGAATTTGTTTTTATTTTGATTTTTTATTTGATTGTGAATTGTGATTTTGAATTGTTTGAATTATGTGCTTTTTGAAGTTGGAAATTGAATTTTTTGTTTTTTTTTGTTTTGAATGTTTGTATGTTTGATGTTTTTTTTTGAATATTTATTTTTTGAATGAATTTTTTGAATGAAATTTTGATTTGTCTGGTTTTTTTTTTTTGAATGTGATGATTGATGATGTTGATGAATCTGTTGAATGAATTGTGATTTTTGTGATGATTCTGTTGAATTTTTTTTTGGAATTTGATTTTGATTTTGGTGATTGTTGTTTGAATTTTGTTTTTGATTTTGAATTGTATGATGATTTTGAATGTATTTGAAAAGGTTTTTTTTGTTCTTTGATTGAAATTTTGAATTGTTTGTTTTTTTTTTTTTGAATTTTTGAATGAATGAATTGTGTTTTTCTTGAATTTTTTTTGAATTTTTGTTGATTGTTGAATTGATGAATGTTGTTTTCTTTTTTTTGTTTTTCTTTTTTTGAAATGTTTTGTGAAATGTGAATTTTGAAAATTTTGAATGAAGAAATTGCATTTTTATTGGTTTGTGAATTGTTTTTTGAGTTTTTTTTTTTTTTTTGAATTTGTTTTTTTTGATTTTTTTTGTTTTGTTGTTTTGAAGTTTGTGTTTGTTTTTTTTTGATTTTTTTTGAGTTTTTTGAATTTTTTTGTATTTTTGTTGTTTTTTTTTTTGTTTTTTTTTTTTTTGAATGTTTTTTTTTTTGAAATTTTTGTTTTTTTGTGATTTTTTTTTGAATTTGTTTTTTTTTGATTTTTTTGTTGATTTTTTTTTTTTTTTTTTTTTGTTTTGTTTTTGTTTGATTTGAAGTTTTGAGTTTTTGTTTTTTTTTTTGTTGTTTTGATTTGATTTTTTTGATTTTGAATGTTTTTTTGATTTTTTGTTTTGTTTTGTTTTTTTTTGAATTGTTTTTTTAGTTATTTTTTTGAGTTTGATTTTGATGTTTTTTTGTTTGTTTTTTTTTTTTTTTTGATTTTTGTTGTTTTTTTTTGAATTTTTTTTGTGTTGTTTGATTTTTTGTTGTTTTTGTTGAATTTTGTTTTTTTGTTTTGTTTTGTTTGAATTTGGTTTGTTTTTTTTTTTTTTGTTTTGTTTTTTTTTGATTTGTTTTTTGTTTTTTTTTTTGATTTTTGTATTTGTTTTTTTTTGTGATTGTTTTTTTGATTTTGTGAATTTTTTTGTTTGAATTTTTTTTTTTTTTTTGTATTTTTTTTTTTGTATTTTGTTTTTTTTGATTGATTTGTGATGTTTTTTTTGAATTTTGTTTTGTTTTTTTTGATTTTGAAGTTTTTTGTTTGTTTTTTTTTGAAGTTTTGTTTTTTTTTTTGTTTTTTGTTTTTTTTTGTTTTTGTGTTTTTTTTTTTTTGTTTTTTTTTTTATTTTGTTTTTTTTTTTGTTTGATTTTTTTTTTTTTTGATTGTTTTTTTTTTTGAATTGTTGATTTTTTGTTTTTATTTTGTTTGTTGATTGTTTTTGATGTTTTTTATTGTTGTGATTTTTGTGTAATTTTTGTTTTTTTTTTTTTTTAATTTCTTTTTTTTTTGTTTGTTATTGTTTTTTTTTGTTATTGTTTTTTGAATTTTTTTTTTTTTTTTGGTTGTGTTTTTTTTTTTTTGAGTTTGAATTTTTGTTATGTTTTTTTTGTTTTGTTTGTGAATGTTTTTTTTTTTTTTTTTTTTGTTTTTTTTTGGAATTTTTTTTTGAAGTTTTTGTGTTTTTTTTTTGTTTGTTTTTTTTTTTTTTGTGTTTTTTGTTTTTGTGAATGTTTTGTTTGTTTGAATTTTTGATTTTGTTTTTTGAATTTGTTTTTTTTTTTTTGAATGTTTTTGTGATTTTTTGTTTTTTTTTTTTTTTT
>JAROYE020000080.1:0-44036 GCA_029619315.2 Dynastes maya | reverse complement strand
TATTCTTCACGATATTTTTTGCTTCCTTAGAAAGTACCAGTAATATTTCGAAAATCTAAATTTTATTTCTAGTAATCTGTAAAAAAAAAAAAATAATATTTTATTGTAAATTATCATTCTACATTATAACGAAGATGGCGATAATAAATTGTTTTCCTCCAATTCACGTTTATTGCCGTCAAACTGACATTGCAACAGTGCTAACGTTACAGACAAGAATTTATTTAGTTTTAAATGTTAATCAAAAGTATCCGGATGTAGCTATAACAAAAATGGCTCTTAAGAAATTAATTGCAAAATTCGAAGAAACAGGATCGGTGGTCGACAAAAAGAAATCTTTCTTTTCTACAATGAGGATGATGCGGTAACTAACTATTATGGCATTGCAGTCAGTTGAATACGATCCACGTTTATCATTAAGACGAAGGGCAGCGGTGCTTAATGTCGGTCACACCTTATTACAAATATATTTATTAAAAAAAAAAGAAAAAAACAGTAAGATGTATACATATTTATTTTAAACTTATTACAATATTGTTATAACTACATAACTTTTGTCGTCAATACTTTATTGACTTTTCTGTTTGTTTGAGAAAGGTTTATCCCAAGGAATTGATTAGAAATAAAAGCAACGGCGATGTGAGCTCGTTAAAGACTTTATTAATAACGATCGAAAAATCCTAACACAGGAATGCATTACAAACATATTAGAAAGAGCGATAAGTCACGTCATCGCACTTGGTATTGCAGCGTTAAGACGCTGACGCGGCGTATGAATGCAAACGCGACAACATAACTCCTCCCGTCCTAGAATGAAAATTATGTTTCGATTATTTTTAATGGAAGCAAAATTTTCGTCTTGATTTCTTCCATTTTCCATGCAACTTATTTCTTATCGCTTTTCTATTACAATATAAAATAACAATAAGTATTATAACTAGAGATAAGATACAATACGGAGTAATATAAGAAGTATGCATAGTTACATTTTTAAATTCCAAAAGTCTAAGCAATTCTTCGGTTTTATTCAATTTCAAATGTAAGTGTACAGGATTCGACAATGTTTTGTCTGCTTCTAAAAGTTTCGAATTTCCGTAATCTAAGAATTCCACGTTAATACCTGAGCACCAATACAAATTTTGAATAACAGTTTCTTTTATTATGTATTTACATAAATCATCGGGCTCTAACATGTAAGTTCCCTGATACTTCAAGGTCTTTATTCTCCATGACAATCTTGTTTCACGTTTGTTACATAGAACTGAATCCTGAATTTCTATAACTCGTTTAGTACAGTTATCAATGTTATGATTCATTATTGCCTTTACAATACATTTACTATTGTTAGCAATGAAATATTCCGGTAAAAATTGACATATAAAGTTTTGCCTGTATGCTTTACAGTTATTGTTATTAGGATATAGAATCGTTAACAGCAATTACATTGGTATCTAGCTCAGATTCATAAAATAGTGGATTTCTAAAATGCATCGCTACCCTGTACAAATTGTAACTAGTAAAATAATTATTGGGTAATAAAGGTATGGTTAAAATAAATGTCACCTTACGTGTACCTTGATAATATTTTATCTACGTTAACATTTCTAACTCGAAAATATTATGGGGTAAGGATACGTGTGAGTAGGCGGTAGTTTAATGGGTATAATTAATCAATGTTAATGATTTCTGGCTATTATAAAGCTTGCCACTTCGCTCCATAATAACGGGCATCTTATTCCGGATCTTAACTAGTTCGACGGATTCGTTGAGTCTCCAGATGACTCCCCGTCTGTAACAATGGATTTGATTGAATTTATGCTATACTCAAATATTTTACCTTTTGAATTTTTTACTTTCATCCTATTACGCGGTAAAAGCTCTATTATCTCAAATGGCCCCAAGTGTAGCGTATTAGTTTTACTAAATTTTCCTGGTCGCTTGATATAAACTATTTGGCCCTTCTTAACCTCTGCATTCTGTCTTGAAGTGTTTATTTTTAAACTTACTTTATTTTTATGTGTTTCTTGTATTCTACTAATGTTATCGTTAAGTTTTTGAATTTCTGCTTTCCATTTAATTAACTTATCACTTGTAATTAGTTCATCATTAAAGTTTATTTCGTTGTATCGCCCAAAGAATAAGTCGAACGGTTTCATTTTAGTAATTGGATTAATACTATTATTATAATGATAAATTGCTCTGTTCATAAAATTTGAGTTATCAATGTTACTTAATAATCTAATGTGTTCGGTTATTGTAGAATGAAATCGCTCTATCTCTCCTTGCGAATTTGGATTATAATTCGTAGTGAAATGAATTTTGATATTATGCAAGCTTAACAAATCTTGGACAATTTGATGTTTGAATTCGTTGCCGTTATCCGTTTGGATTTGATCTGGCAAGCCATAGTTACAAAAAAATTGTGTTGAGGCATTTACGATTTCTATAGGTTGTTTCGTTGAAATTTCAATTGAATGGGCGAATTTACTAAACGAGTCAAGAATACTTAGAAATATCGCATTTTTTATTTGAAAAACATCTAGCAAGATTTTTTGCATTGGTTTATTCATCGTTTCGGTTAACTGTTGCATTGGCCTAACAGGATACCTATCGTATTTATTTAATTGACATTTTTGGCATTTATTTATAAATTTAATAATATCCTCGTGATAGCTTTTCCAGAAATATTTTAAACGAACTTCATTAAATGTTTCTGTGATTCCTCTGTGATTATTGGTTTCGTGAGTAATTTTGATAACATGCAATTGATCGTTTTTATCGTCCACTACCTCTACTGTTTTGAGACATCTAATAAATTGTATGCGCTCTGTATAGTGTTCTAACACTAATTCGCGAAATTTAGCATAAATTTCATCTGAACAATAAATGAAATATCGTTTGCAAACTAAATTCTCGTTTATTGCCTTATAAAGGTCGGTCTTTATGAATTCTTTCCTTACCACGATATTGAATACCTGTTTTCCGTGAACAATCTCTTTATTGAATGATGGCTGTGATCCTATTTTAACAAATATCTGTAAATTTTGAACATTAATTGGTTTATCCGAAATAGGAATACTTCTGCGATCGGTTGCATTAGAATGTAGTGAACTGGAATTAGAATCGTTGGCTTGTATTGAGTCTAACATATTAATTTCTAAACGCGATAAGGCGTCTGCATTTTGATTGTACTTTCCTGGTTTATGCACAATTTCGTATTGATATTCTGCCAATTTTAAACGCCAACGTTCTAGCTTCGCATTCGGCTCTTTTAGGTTGTGTAGCCAAATTAGTGGTTTATGATCAGTAATTAATGTGAATTTAGAACCATAGACATAGGGACGAAATTGTTTGCATGCAAATATAATACCTAAAAGCTCCTTTTCAATCGTCGAATACTTGCGTTCCGTATCGGACAATGTTCTAGAGACATAACAAATTGGTTTATCAGATCCTATCAGACCTTGTGATAGTACGGCACCCAGGGCGTACTCACTTGCGTCTGTTGTTATATTAAATTCTTTATTGAAGTCGGGATATTGGAGTAGAGGTGGATTTGTCAAAATTTCCTTACTCAAACCGAAAGCCTTTACATAGTCTACATCATTAATGTCAATTTTGCAACCCTTTTTTAAACATTTCGTGAGGGGCTTAGTTAAGTGAGCGAAATTCGGTATGAATTTACGGTAATAACCTAATAATCCTAGGAACTGTTTGATTTGTTTTTGTGTTTCCGGAATTTTTAAATTTTGAATAGCGTTAACCTTTTGTGGATCTGGTTGAAGACCATTGTCGGTTACTACATACCCTAAATATTTTATAGACGTTTTCAGAAATTCACATTTGTCTAAGGATATTTTAAATTTGCATCATGTAATCGGCAAAACACCTTTTCCAATTTTTGAAAATGCTCTTCCAAAGATGTACTATAAATAATTATGTCGTCTAAATACACCAAGCATGTGTCTTTTAGTAAATCACTTAGAATAAAATTCATGCAACGTTGAAAAGTTGCCGGTGCATTCTTTAACCCAAAGGGCATTCGTGTAAATTCAAATTGACCTTGTTCACTAATAAATGCCGTTTTATATCGGTCACTTTCTCGAATTTCAATTTGATGGTAACCTGAAGCTAGATCAAGCGTAGTAAAATAATGTGCCCTCCCGAGTTTATCTAAAATGTCACTAATTAAAGGAATAGGATACTTATCACTTACAGTTCGATCATTAAGTTTGCGGTAATCAATCACCATTCTGAATTTTGAATGCCAGAGTGATCTAATTTCTTAGTTACAAGTGATACCGGGCTTGCATATGGACTAGCGGATGGTACAATTATATTTTGCGCGAGCATCCTATTAATTTGTTGCTCAATTTCCTTATTTTGCATAGGCGACTTTCTGTAGGGTTTTTGGTAAATTGGATCCTCATCTATTAATTTTATAGCGTGTTGGATTTTAGATGTAAATGTAAGAGCAACCTTTTCATCGTGAATTATTTCTTTATATTTATAAAGTAATTGCCTTAATCTTACTCGAATTTCTTCATCCAAATGATCATCTAACACTTTGCTCTGGATATTTTGCGTCAGAATTTCGGTATGATTTTGATTTAATTGTGTGAATTGTTTTACTTTATTTTCATAATAAAATGGTATGCTCACATTCGGTAATTGCAACATGTGATTCTGATAGTCTATCTTAGCATTTAATTTATTTAATGTGGAACTTCCTATTAAACCGTTATATTTATTCGAAAATTTAACTATATTCCAACGAAAATCTTTGTCCTTAGAATTGAAACTTACTAAAGCTGGAGTTACTGCAATAAAATTATGATAAGTCGTATCGTGCATAGTACTAAGTGAAAAAGGATGATACACCAAATATTCTTGGAAGTATAGATTTGCTAAGTCGGGATTAATAAAACTATCTGATGCTCCTGTATCAATTAATATCTTAGCGTTGTCTAATTCAGGAATAATTATGTACGGCAAAGAATTTAAGTCGCGAATATTATTAAATTCTACAAGTTCAAATTGGAAATTATAGTTAACATTATCATCATCATAAATCTGTGTACTATTGCTATCTAGTTTTGTATTCGGAATTTCTAAATTAAACATTTCTACGTATTGGGCTGTCGCTGAAAGTAACCTGAACATTTTTGGCCTAGAATGTCTTCGAAACTTACCTCCTCGTTTTCTGCGCTGTTTAATTGCGAAACCTACCTTGTTATCGTTGTTCTCCTCGTATACTGTTTCGGCATCTAAATTAAAAATTCGTTTTTCCGTTTTGGAAGCCCATAATTGGCCTTTTATTCTGGTAAGGGTTTACATTTTGGCGTGTAAATCTATTAGAAGGATCTACTTCCATAGGCTGAGGCCTTAAGTTATTGTTAGACTTGTTTTGGGGGAAATGTGAATTAGTAGAATGACTAAAGTTTGGTCTGTATTGTTGAGGTGTAACTAGTTGATGACTTGGTCCAGGGGTAGGATTCATTAAATTTGGTCGATACTGAACGTTATTAGAATTATTCTTTATTTCCTTTGTTTGAAATGAAGTTTTACTATTATCAGGAAATTTATCAAAATGTTCAAGCCAATTAATATGATTTTGAGCTAGATTTACAGCAGTATCTAAACTTGTCGGCTCTTTAGTGTAAACATATTCACCTATTTTTCTGTTTAAACACATCAAACCTCTAATAAAAGATTGTACACTTAAATTTTTATAACAGCAATTTTATTATATTTCAATTCAGGTGTGTAAAGAACATTGGAATTAACTTTTGATTCATAATACGAGACTAACTCCCGTAATTCTTGTCCTACTAACAGAATTTTAGACGATTTCGGTTTATAATTAATAATGTCTAATTCTAATGACATTTCCGTTCTTGGATCTCCATACATTTCGGCTATGCAGTAAAAATTTCGTTTAATGTATTTAAATTTCTACCAGCAATGATTCTTAAGGGTTCTCCCTCTAATCGGGTTTTCACAATGTCCACCAGAAATTGAATGTTTCCCTGATTAGCATGTCTATCATAGAAGTTTTGAATTATGCTAATAAATAGCGGTAATTCCCTTGAATCTCCTGTAAATTTAGGCAAAACTTGTATTTCGACGGTCGTTATATTTTGCGCCATAGTGACTTGAATTTCTCGTCTTAATGGTGATCGTGAACGGTTACGATTTGACATGCGATAAGCTTAATTACTAATTACTTAATTATTTGACTTACACTAATACTGTTATTATGATTTTCATTGATGTCTTCGGGTGTGCGGTGTGGTGTGTCGACAGGTGAAAGCGCTGCGGGCCTTGAATCGACGGATCGGCGGTGTGGGCACCTGGTTCTGCTCTTCTTCGGTTCGGGTTTGCCTCAAGGAGTTGAAACTCGCCAAATTCGAATTTTAGAATTTTGTAGACAAATCCAAATGACTGCGCCACTTTTGTCGTCAATACTTGATTGACTTTTCTGTTTGTTTGAGAAAGGTTTATCCCAAGGAATTGATTAGAAATAAACGCAACGGCGATGTGAGCACGTTAAACACTTTATTAATAATGATCGAAAAATCCTAACACAGGAATGCATTACAAACATATTAGAAAGAGCGATAAGTCACGTCATCGCACTTGGTATTGCAGCGTTAAGACGCTGACGCGGCGTATGAATGCAAACGCGACAACATAACTCATACATGCGTCAGGCGTACGGGTAGTATCGAGACACTGTTTGCTGTAACACTTCATTTTTGCAGCCTTCATTATAAACAGTTGACGATAAGATCTTTATTTACGCAAAAATAGTTGCAACTTTTTAAATTAGGCTTCGGTTTACGTTTGAATAAGTTTTGCGTGTTATAACGTTGTAAGAATTAAATGTATTTATTTTTATCGATGTGATATGAAGTCCCGATGCTCAGAAAAACAGGTTATTTTGTAAATGGAGTCACTGTCTTGTTTTTAGCAAGAAGAAACGTAAGAATCGAATTCGCATGTTAATATACCACCAGTTGTAGATAGTCGAGGAATCTGCATCTTACATTTGGATATTAATATCGCGTATATCATCCAAATGCTTTGTTTCTCTAAATATTCAAATGTGTTTGTCTGCTATTTTTTCTAACATTTCGCCACACTGTGCCGACTGTATATGGTTGGTTGATGACAACCAAAATTCTATTATAACTAACCTCCAAGCATCCTCCAGTAAAACTTGTTACAATTTTGTAGTAGATTTATTCACAAATGCATTGTAGTGCACCGTTTAAATTTCTATTCGGTGACTACACTGAATAGAAATTTGTAGATTACCTACAATACCTTACAATATTGTAAGTAATAGTTAAGTTTAAAGTAAAAACTTCTTGTGCAACGTTACCCCTATTAGGACTACAAGTTGTTTCCCGAGACAAGGTTTTTGTCGGTAGACATATTACAATATTGTAAAAGAACCGATTACATCGCACAAATAACTCGATAATATTCTGTAGAAAATTTTACTACAATGAATAAGTGATCTATACTGTATGGTGTGACAATTTTTGCTACCTCTTGTGAGCAGTGCGACTACAATTATACATACACACGAAACTCCTACATGTTTGTTCAATAAGACATAAATGCGTAACAAATAAAACTTGCAAAGACGTACAAGTATTATTTGATTTTTTTGTCATAATTTCAACAAAAAGATTTAGTTAGAAAAATTTTGAAATAATTGTTACAAGCTGTAATAAGTTGATATTTTACTACGAAATGTAAGAAAAATGGAACTTCAATAATCTGTTTCGTATAACGACTGCAACTTTTAGGACGAATCGTTTGACTCTGAGAGCCAAATTCATAGTCCTAACTTGGTTAGCACTCAACTTCGTGACTTTCGTGACGTTTTTAACACGAGTATGCGCATAGCCAAATAATTTTGAAAGGCGGCAAGTGAATTGTTAGGGGTTCTTTTAAAACGTGTTGCGTTTGCAAGAATTTATTATTGTACAAAACTTCTATTATGAATAATAAAAATTTTTTCACCAGGGACGAGAAAATATTTTTAAAAGAACTCGTGGCAAAGTACAAGGACATCGTAGAATGCAAAAAAAATGAATTTTACCTGTATCACCAATAACCCTCTAAAATTGTATTATTGTATTACCTCAATAACTAATGAAATATGCATTCTTACTAGAAATGAACCGCTTGCATAAAACCGTAGAGCAACACAATTGCATAATGGGAGGTATTGGTTACCTACGTTGATTCATCGGTGGATCATCAGGATAAAGTAGGGAAAGTATATTTTGTAGTATAGTATTCCTTGAAAATCTATATCTTTGCAGTAGTTCATTATTATTATATTTTTGTAGAGGATTCTGCGCATCCCTTATTATGCGTCTGTAATAAACTGTAGGTTATACATCACTCATTAACCGTATTTGAATTTGTATACCGTGGTACGCGTAAATAGGGAAAGTCATCTACGTAGTCAACAAATTCCAAAAAATCATTCATTATAAAATTTAAAATATCCATAAATGACTTTTGTTTTATTTTCCAGCTACCGGATGACTTTATTCTTTCATAAATAACGATGAGTGGCTTAGTTAGTGTCCTACCCCGTACTTTAACAATTACTTACTTCTCACTCACTCACAACTCAAATATAAGGCACCAACGAGTACCTAATTGTCTATGAATTCCGATTTGTCGGAAGAAGACGCTATGAGTGACGGGTGAGGGTGAGTGTTACTTAAGGAACATCTATGAATTTGGCTCATGTGACGCTAGAGATGCGGCGGCGTCCCTCCCTAATTTCAAGGATGAACAAAGTTATATTTACATACGTGGCCGTGCTTCTCTGCAAATTTCACTATTGTTACGCGGGAACAAATAGCATGCAGGAGTTTGCTAAAACCTCGTAAATATATGTAGACTTAGTAGTAGTACTCTACTTTACGGTAAAACATAAGAGTTAATTACAATAGTTCAAGTTGCCTTTATGCCTTTTATCCCGTTTACATTGATAAAGATAAAATTGTAATTACATACGATGGTCGGTCAAAGATCTTCGTAGCGGTATATTGCATGTTACTCGCAAATATGATATAATATTATTATACAAACAAAGTATATAATGATCTCTTTCGATGCAAGTAGTGAAGGAATGCTAATATAAAGGCGTTATGTAAAGTATGGACCAACTTTGTTTAACTACCGTTTAGTGATTTTTCGAACGTCAAATTAACCTGGAAGTATTTGTTCTATTGACTAAGGATTGATTATACCTCCTTTGCGTGTCGCAAAAATTTGAAATTAAATATGAACGATTCAAAACAACAAAGGTAACACTTTTACTACGTTCCTATTTTAAGTAATTATAGAACGATTAACGCTGTACGCTCTGGAAAACAATATTATAATCGGCTCGTCGTTTTTCAATACGACTGAAACAACAAATGAGACGGAGGAAACAGAGTTAGAAGCTAGTGACTCGCAAGAAGTAGTATATCCTCGACGGGCATGTGTAAGTTTGCTATACAATGTAAATATTACTGTTCACAAGTTAATAGATGAAACGGAGGAAGGGAAACTTATAGCTGCTAGTTACTCGCGCACGGGAACCCCATTCTTGAGAGATAAATTAGCAGAATTAATAGTGCGACATAATAATAATATACCGTAGAATTGTATATTCTCAGAATAACATGCAACAGATTTAAAGGGTTTGCCGATGAGATTAACGTGCTGTTTTTACACGAACGTCCTGAAATTTATTATTAGGCCTATATTCCTAGCAATAGTAAAGGCGGATCACCCGAAGCTGCTAGAGGGAAGTTATATTCCGCATATATACATATAATTGCGGAAATAATATGAATTGTGTGGACTGCTTGTAGAAGGTAGGTTCTTTAACGTTAGGTTTATGAACTTGTTTTACGTATGCGTGTTTCAGAAAAATCGAAGAATGAACAAGTGGAACATATTGAGACTGTGGACGATTTTGTAATTAAAAACAACAACGCTCCTCTTATCAAAGTTCAGAATGGAAAAACACTAACGCTAACTCAGTATTTAGGAGCTAATGATATTTACATATACGGTACCGTTCATGGAAGTTCGGGCAAGCCGAATAACTCCTGATTGTATACAGGACAAATGTAATTTGACAATGAACCTAGTTTACGATATTAACCCTATTCTAAGTTTACGTTATCGTGTAACGCCGGATTTTTGAAAAATTCCCCAACATTCTGCTGAAAACATTTCGTATTAACGCGTCAAACTTTACGGCGATTCCATCGCTAAGAAACCAAAAAAAAATGTGCCGCTAGAGTAGCCGCATTTCTCGCCAAATTCTAAGAGGAAAAATTTGTACTTACCTAGTCCGGCTAACCTAAACGCACTCCAAACATCACTATTCCACAATTACGTTAACGTTTTCGGCGCCCAAAATTTGTTTAAAACATACGACCGATTTGAACTTGTGCAAAATGCCGAACGATCTTATGAAAACTTATAGGGTCCTGTGATTGTGACGTCACTCGCAGCTATCTTTTCAAATAGAAGAACACAAACTGTAGAATATTTTCCGCTAAATACCCTTACTATTTAAATGAAATTAATGAACTTACTCGTTGCGATACATTCCGTATAACACGTCGAATTTTACGGCCCATAGATCGCTTTGCCGATAGAGGAGCGGCGTTCCTCGGGGAATTCTAAGAGAAACAAGATTATATTTACCTAGTGCGGCAAAGCGTACTTCTATATAACCTAAACGCGCTCCGATCGTCACTATTCAACATTTACGCTAACAATTTAGGCGAAATTTTGTAAGAAATCGCCCGGTATTTGCTTTAAACGCGGAGCGAAATTCAAATTGTACAAGATGGCGAACCGACATAGGAAAATTCAAGTACATGTGATTGTGACGTATCTTTTCTAATTTATAAGAGAGCAAATCGTAGAATATTTTTTCTAATAAATACCGTTACTAAACGAAAGTGACGGACCTAGATGACATATTTCACGTAGCTCTTCGAATTTTAGGGAGAATTAAGCCTTAATGTTAGAGTATTTTGATATTCCAAGTTTCCTCTGCCGCGATACCGACGATTGGTACTACTGGCGACCGAGCGTTGCGCGCGCTGTCCTTCGAAAACGTATCGGACTAATGCACGATGTTTTAACGGAACAAGAAGATGTTTTGTCTTGTACAATATTGAAAGTTGTTGATGCTAGGTCTTCGTCATTATCTTTAGAGAAACGTTTGTTAACTTGAGCGAGTATATCAGTCATAAATTTTTGTTGGCATATGCTTCGGCAAATTTTCCGTTTATGTTCCTTTACATTGAAACGCACCTGCTAGCGGCAGAGCAACTAAAAGCAACGCAAAAACCGTCGGAAAAACCGCTCGTCTCGTGACACCTTCAAACTTGACGATTTAAACGATGCTCAGACGGCTCCCTCTTTAATCGAATGTTCCCTCTCGCTAAGGCGGAATTCATTTAGATTCCTGTAATTACACCGGCGAGATTTGCGAGTATGCCGAAAGCTACGCGATAGATGTCGCCCGTTTGGAAAATATATTTCTGGTGCGCGCCATCTACCGCGTAAATTAGATATTACAAGTTTTTCCTGTAGAAATATCGACGAATAAAAGGGGGGAGGGTGAGATGTGCAATAAAAGCGTTCTTCGTCGCTTATTTCTTGCAAGGATTACGTCCTTATAGAGTTCTTCAAATTAAGGGATATTGATACGATACGGGTATTGCCTGTATAACTTGCATAAGTATCGCTGGCCAAATTAATCCAAATTACCGACCTTTAGCGCATATAAACACCAAAATTAGGACTTCTTACTTTCGTTGTTTGCGCCTTCTGCCATTCGTCATTCTCATTCGAAAGTTCTTTGATCCGGCAATAAAATGGAAACGTTTTAAGCGGTATTAAAGCAAGGAATTGCGCGATTCTTAATAGTAGTCCAAACGTATGAAATCTAGTTACTGACTCGGAATGTCAAATTAAAACCTATCATAATTGATAGTATGCGACGGATGGATTTCCGTTCATGTTCCCTTCAGATTACCCGCTACTATTAAGAAGGTTATTGTTCTTGATAAAATTAGAAAAAAATTCCGACGACAGCATTGAATAAAAACCAAATTATCTTTTCATTAATGAATATTTACGTCGGTAAAGAGTATAAAAACATTTGTAGGTTTGCTTCTTAATTTTTTGAAATGAAGGAAATTGTAGTATTCTTCCTTTTTACATTGCGTATTGTTAGTCGAGTAATTTAAACAGCATTAGGATTTTTCAATCCGTCCATTACTTCGAATAATCATTTTTTGCCAACTCTCACACTCTCGCATCTAGATAAAGAAAATGCTGCATGTTCCGGTTGTTTCGGACCGGCCGTTTTCGTACATTGTATTAATTTATATTATATTTTGTTAATCGATTTTTCTGCCAATTTGGATCGGACCTTTCGAGAACACTTAAATAATGCGAGTTTTTTAAAGAAACTTCAAATACAATCCGAAATAACATTTTAGATTCTATGCTCGCCGTTTGCGGAATAGAGATTTCAAGAATTTTCAACTGAAAATTCCGATTTGTTGGTGCCAGACGGTAATCATATTGTAGACATATTTTTAATGGCGGAATTTATGAGAACTTTTGAGGATTTAAACGAATTAAGGATGGCCGGCGTGCGTGCGGGTACACGTTAAAAATAAATATCCTCGCGCACTTTATATTCACCGCTATACCTGCCGGTGCAGTGCGCGCGTATTTTTTTATAATCTGTCAGCAGTTCCCGCTTTTTTCAAAGATCGTGGTAAGATAAATCATATTTTTTACAATCGCGTCCCTCCCTCCCTCGTCAAGATACAGAGAGCCGTCAAAATTTGAAGCCAAAGCGATGAAATTGTCGAAGGGCTTAAAAAAAGAAAGGTTGGAATTTCGCCAACCTAACGGTGCCGATTTGTAGTCTTATGGTCGCACTTTTGCGGAATAAGAATCTAACCGTTTAAGAGATGATATTGACGTTTGAAGTTTTCGGAGGTAATTCCAAAAGCGACGTCGAAACGAGGCCTTAAATCGACATCGCTCTAGTTTTCGTCTGATTTATCGTTAGCTATGCATTTCTGCTGAATACACTTGATACTTAAGCTAGATTCGCAACCTCTAAATTAGCAGCCATAATTAAGCGTTACCATTAGCCATTAAAGTATAACAATGGTGTTTAAATGCGTCCGTTGACAGTGTTTCAAAATTGATAATCTTAATTTTAACGGAAGCAGAGAAGTTTGTAAACTCCAAGCTCCTACGTTCGATTAGTACGTATACGTGAGGTTAACGCGTGCGTAGTTTTGAAATAGCACGATCGGAATCCGACGAAAAACTATTTTTGGCCCTCTCGTAGACGTACCGCCGCTAACCTACGGTTAGCGAGGGCCGGACAGATTGTAAGTATAAGTTGGAGGAATGCGAACGTATGTAGCTCTAAAGTAGTTTAATATTGTTTCAACAATATTTAATTATCTACTATTTTATATCCGTGAAAATAAATTACTGAGAGATGGCGGGTAGTTTAGAAATACCGAATGTGGGCAACCCAAATAGCACCAGCAGGGTATAATTAATCTTTTATTTCTTTCTTTTATGATATACATTTATAAATATAACAAGCATATTGATAATTTTTTACTTTCCATTTCATCGTATTAACTATTAATCTATCAGTTTCTGATATCTTGAATGAATAAGATGAACGTATTGTAAAATTTCTCACAAACAATGCCTATGCATATAACAATATAACTATGTTCGTTTAATATTTGTGACAGGCTCTTAAGTCTTACTGTATACCGGATGCTATACGAGCATCAAACTTCGATTTTTACCTCTACTAACAGCCATAATATCGTACAGCTAATAAGAATTCTTGAGCTTAATAACCGTTAAAGAATAAATTAAAATTATAAATTAAATGCTTTACTAGCTTCCGCGAGATACGCCTACTGCTTGGAATGTTGACAGAATAATATCTAGCTAGATTACATTATACAATCACAATAGTAATACTAATCGACAAATCAAGATCTATTTTTCAAATTAATTCGCTATATTGCTTTAAGAGGTATTTAATTGACCTAACGGTCTTAAGTAACAAATTTACAGACACTAACGTTCAACAAGGATTCAGGAACTCTAAAACGAAGGCCAATAAGCTGGAATGGAATGGAACGGAACGGAACGGAACGGAACGGAATGGAATTATATCGGAGAGTGTTATCCCAATATTCGATTGACTAGTAGCTAATAAATCGGGACGTCTATAAGTCTTTATTATGCATAGTAGATTCGCTTAACGAGGTCTTGCGGGTAGGGGAGGAGGAGGCGCAGATCTAGCTGGTACGGGAGGCGGAGCGGTTTGCGATTGTGCAACGGGCTCCGGTCGCGGCGGGGGAGGCGGTGGAACTTGAGGCTCCGGACAACTAGCCATATCATCGTTAATCTCTTCGTAGATGCTCGTATCTTCTTGCGACGTTACAGGAGGTTCGGGAATAGGTTTCGTCGGGATGCTTATAACGCCCGCCCTTGGCGCTTTGGCTACGACCGTCGACTTAACGCTCGGAGGAGGTGGTCTACTCGGCGGTCCTCTGGTGACGGCTTTATTCACATCTGGAATGCCCAAACCTAAAATCCCCTATTCTCTACCTTGTAGGGGAGATAATGGAAAGAGGAACTTACAGTTATAATCGGAATTTGACGATACGTATAACGGGACTGTATTACTGGAACATAATCCGATTTCCTCCTTTGCTAGATCTACCCAGTTCGGTGTTTTCAACGATAACGTTAGATTATGGTCTAGTATCTACGAATATACGGACGTAACGATTTGTGCAAATCGAGAGAAGCGCTTAACTTACCCTAACAAATTTTTTAGCGGCCGCCGTTAAAGCGCATTGTCCATCTCTAAACGTAACCCACATAGTATCGGCGACGAATCTAACTAAGATGACTTCTCCTATTTGAGCCAACTCTTGCAATAAAGCAAACATTAAATTATCGTCAAATACGGATCCGTCTTCATTTTGAGACGGATCCTGACAACGCACTATTATCGTTCCGTCTGGTGGGCCCAAGTCCGCTATCACTTGATAAAAAGCATTTTGTCTCCGCTCCGGGTCGATTTTATGTATCTCGATGTCGATCGTAGCGACGACCGGTCGATGATCGCTCTGCTTCAATTCCGCCCTACCGTAGTTGATCAATTTTCCCGGATTGTTGTTCTCTTCGATGGCGTTATCTGGAAACAATGGCTTTCTTTTCCATAGAATTCTATCGGTCCACGCTGGTTGTCTACATTTTTCGCTAGTATCGTAAACGTCGCTAAACAGGTCGTATTTGTACGTCGGGGCGAAGTTTATATCGCCTTCGACGAAACTTTTAAAGACTTTCCCGGCTTCTTGTTGTTTCTAAAATACGCTCGGTAAACTCGATCGAAATACAACATCGGCTTTATCGTTTCTAATCTTACCTTTAACTGATCGGACCGCAATATCGTTTCGAAATCGCCTTGTTTGATTAACTCTTTCATTTCGTCCTTATCCATATCCAACCTGTAATTGAAATCGCCGCACCAAAATAAGTATTCGTGCGAATTTAATGTTCTTCCCTACGAAACGATTTACATAGATAAACATCGATAATAGTACGAAATCAATTACAAATTACCATTGGGAAGCTGATCTTCCGTGTAATTTCGGCATAATCCTCGTTTCTTTCGTTTACTTGAGACTGTCCGGCTGTAAAATGTGCGCACACGAAACATAATGACGTCGCATGATAGACTATCCTAATAGCTGCAGCTCCTTTATTTCCTGTAGAATGGTAAAAAAATTAATCCCAATATATATACATATATATACATATATATACATATATATATATATATATATATATATATAATGTTATTTATTATATTTTAACGCCCTCATTACAGATTCAAAGAATGTTTGCGGGCCGTAAAGATCGGCGGTGCTTGTGAACGGTACGTTTTTTCTTCCCGGAATAGCGAGATTTTGAAGCCTGGCGTCACACGCCACGCGTCTAACGAATCTTTGGCTGTTGTAAACAAAATGTTTGTAGGAAAACATATCTCGCCTAGAAGGGATATTCCACAACCTCCCAAGAGTCCCGACTTGACTCCTGGAAGGCTCCTACTTAAAGAGTCAGGTTCACATCAATAAACCGGCTACGACAATCCAATTGAATGAGAATATTCGACAAGAAACTGCTGGTATTCCCAGGGGCGGCGTGTCCATAATTGCGGCCTTATGGACACGCCGCCGCGGGCTCCCCGCCCCGATATACCGTTAAAAATGTAATTCCGTTCATAAATTAAATTATTCAAGTGTACATTACGTAATTATTGCGAAAGTACAATTTGAATATCCCGCGGCTTCCTATTTACTCCGTGGTCAATAATCTGAAATAAATTACACCCCTTTCTATACCTCATACCTACTTTTTTTTAAAGATCACTGTAAGATTTTATCATATTTTTTACAATCGCGCTTTGAAGGGCGTTTGCAACACGACGGTGCGCACCTTTAATATGAATTTAAAAAATGTTCGGTAAAATTTATTGTTTGTTTTTGTTCGAAACCGCACATCTTTATGGCCTACCTTATATACTTATATAAGGCGACACAAAAAACGGGAACTTTTGAGACGCGCGGTGGCACATGATGAACTTCGACTGAAATTCGTAGCATTTTAGCCGAGATGTTGCAGCGAGCAATGATATTTGGTATTTTAATATATTTGTATGGTTGTTGTAATGGTTGAGTTTATGTCAATAAATGTCGCTGTTGCGTTTTTCCTTTTTTTTTTTTTTTTTTTTTGTGGGATTTTCAAAAGTTCCCTTTTTTTTGGCTCGCTCTGGAATAGGGGTCAAAATATAACCAATAACCCTATACGGTTATGTCGTCGGCGTTTACCAGCGTGACCTCCTAAGCCGGTTTTTACTGAATCGACGGCAACGTCCCTAATATAAGGAACATGTTCGGGTCTGACGAATAAAAATAAACATACTCCAACGAGCTGCTGATATGAAACTAGAACGTAGGGTCTATCCCTAGATAATACTTTCTGCAATTCCTCCATCCACGCTTTTGCATTCTCGCTACTCGATGCCACTATATTGGCAGCGTTTAGATCTACAATTTCTTCGAATCCGACAGCGAATATATCCGCCGGTGTTGAATGTACGTCATTGGGATGAGATACGTCAACTAAATGATTCTTATTGTGATTATCCAACAGCCAATCGGATAAGGACACGTCTCGAAATACTAAACTTCGGAAATGTTTACCTCCATTTACGTTGTAGGTCCCTACTACTACTCTTATTTGCAATGGAGTCGTGTACTCCGTATATCTTTTGCACATTTCCCGTAGAACATGGGGAGGTGCTGTAATTGTCTAGGATTATCTCGAGGAAAAAATAGTTTAGCCCCATGTATTACCGTGTAAAGTATTGTAAGGTAATAAAGTCCTTGCCCTATCTGCCAATTCTGAACTCAACGTAGAACCTACCAAGAGCACATCTATTGCCTCTTGTTTAGAGTTATCCAGTAGATTATTCTGTATCGTCCTTGCCGCTGATCTTGCTCCGTCCATAAGCTGAAAACTTCAAAATTAATTGATACGGATTCGATTACAAAGTAACATACTTTAGATCCACCCTGTATAGCTCCCGTACCGGCGTATATTTTACTTATCTCGTTTCCGTTGTTTATCCACATTTGCTTAAAGACTTCTTCGAATCGAGATATCGTCTGTTTCTTATCGGCCAGCTGCATTACTTGCAATTGCTTCGCGAGGGCCTCCAAACCGAAAAATGTTTGTACGCAGTTTGTTCGATCTAAGCAATCTAGACAATTCGTCCGCAACGTCCCACTTTGATAACCGTGTACTGTAACCCCGTCCGTGTGAAAAAAACCGCATTCGTCGAGATACTGGGCCACCTTGTTTTTCAATTTCGACAAATTTGTTTGATTTCCACCACGGCATTCTTGATGATAGTCAAAAACTATGTGAGGAACGTCTTTGTGATCCGATTCTTCATGATGCCGCTAAATATATAAAAAAAAAGGATACTATGATCAACGCTTGAAAGAGCATATATTTAAATGTTTTCTAAAAGCCGGGTTTTTTAACGAAATTGTAAAATTCAGAAATACGGTTTTAAATTAAGAAAGGTCACATTTGACCTTCGATCTAAAACCAGTTTTTCTTTGGAAATATTATATGATTTTAAAACCGGTTTTCTCAAAAGTTGGTTTTTCTTTAAACTAGGGGGTAGCGACGTTTCGACGAATAGAACAAAAAAATAAACTCTTTTTTCGACCCTCTAGCGGACAAAGAGGCGAAGTAGCCTATATCTTTCTTCCCTAAATAAAAAGGCTTTTATCTGTGCCTTTTTCAATAATTAGTTTGGGGTTTCGGAATTTGTAACTTTGGTTTTTACTTAAAAATCAGTTTTCTACTAATAATTAGAAATACAGTAATTGTTTGTAGCAATATAGATCATGGATCCCCATTTAAGAGACCAGTAAGTGTTTTTGGTTTTCGTACTGAAATTTGAATAACGACATTTTTAAAAGCTACAATCTAATCTTGATGTTTTTAATAAACGCATACGCAAATCAAAACTTCTATTTTGTGCTTTAACATTTGTACTATATACAGAATTTGGGAAACGTTAAAGAAAATTTAAAAGAAATATAGAGCATGTCCTAGTTATTCTATGGTATAAACGCTACCTGAAACTCTTGACTCAACATGGCTTCTCCTTCTTTACTTCCGATTAAGCTGGTTCCTAATAAATTAATGATAACCTGCTTCCCATACCTTTCCTTTATCATCTTCATATGTCGATCAAAGGCAGATTTTGATGCTTCGAAACCTCTTGATAACTTTACCTTATGAGAGCCGACCTGCCAAAAAAATTTATCATCTATCTTATAAGCTGGAAATCATAATACATGTTATAAATTACCTGCACGCCAGGTTGCTCCCAAAATAATGGTACAGAGCCTCTGGTTTGCATATAAGATGAAATACCATTATCTAAGTATATCACTTGCTCCGTTTCGACAAAATTAGCAACGTGTCCCTCATCGTTTGTACCCCTAACATTAAACCTACGAAGAAATATTATTGCAATTTTAATTCAGGAATGTACAAGCTCGGTCACATACCTTGTACCAGCCCGTTCGCAGCTCAATCTAGATACCACCGCAGCTGTTGCTTTTCTATGGCCAATGTATACCGTACGGATTTCGACGGAACCGCACATCGCCTTTACTAGCCATGCGTTACAATCAACATCAAAATGGACCAAATGTACAAAAAGCATTCTATTCCTGTAAATAGTTTGTCGGTAAATGAGAATCGAACACGTTACGTTACGCCTACCAAAAAAAACGATGATCCGTCTGTGTAGTTCGTTGTTTCTTTTGTGCGCATAATGTTAGATCCAAAGGAGCACTGTTCGTATTCCAGGAGAAATAGAACGTCCCCGAATTTAATAACTTTCGCACTTCCACAATACGGTCCTCACTTTGTTGATAATGTAGAGGAATAAACTGTGTTTGAGTTATTCTAAATATTTCGGTATCGCCTATCTTTCCAACGGAAAAGCATCCTGTTATCATAACAAGATACAATACGGTATTTTCGCCTGCGTTCAATTGTAAGACTCCAAGGCAACCATATGCATCTAATATCTTTGTATATTGCTTTTTTACTGCTTCTGTTTCTTGAACGGCTAATTGTAATTAATTAAGCGAATTTTGAGGTTAAATGCACAAATGCAATAACTGTAAAAGATTTAACTTACATAGAACGGCAACAGCTTGACTCTCAAACAATAGCGTATTTTCCTTTCCGCGATATTCCAATAGAATACTGTGCGGACTGGGCGGTTTTGATTTTTCCAAAACTCGAAAACCTTTATACATAGCCATGGTACTTGTTATTTTTTTGAATATTTCACTAAATCAACCCCAACATCTTAAACTTGACAGGCGTACCTAAGCCCAATACAGGAAACCCTTGTTAAGTGAAATTAAATACGAAACACTTATCATGTTTTTTTCTAGCACTCAACTATATTTATCGAGTAACATTATGGAATTAATTTCAAATATGAAAGTGATAAAAGTTTAATTAGCTAGGAATTGATTAAATGAGAAGTTTGATTACGTTAGGCCACCCATTTAACTTCCGTTCATTAGCCGAGTTCGCGTATTCGTTCGGGGCAGATCAAGAGTACAGAACACGTGGACCGGAGTAGAGCAAGAGTGGATTGGAGTGGACCACTCGAGCCGTACTTCTAAACGAATGGATGGAGTATCCCTACGACATTTCCGAACGTTAAAAGGAGCGCGGTAGTAGTAGGGTACTTGGAGTTACACCGAACGAATACCCCGAACTCGCCTATATTATTGACCATTATTAAACACTTGAGTAACAATAATGCTGAAATAGATTATCATTAAATTAAGATGATATATGTATAATGGATATTTATATATTAAGGGCAGGTTTTTTTGAAACGCGGCCAGAGTGAGTGTAGGCAACTTATATTGCTCTACAATTGCCGGAGGGCAGGCAACCGAAATAACGCAAATTCCTTTCAACTGCGCCTAATTGCAACCTTACAATTTAAAATAACATGTTTCTGAGATAAAATGGATACAACAAAAAAATATTAAGGTAAAAAAGGTAAAATGGTAATTAGCTGATTGGATTAGCATTCGTTACTATAATTTAAATATTTCGATAACGCGGAGAGAAATGCTAAGGAACGTTTTTGTAAGTCAAGAGGTCCATTTGACCTATATTTGCTTGACATATAATATTTTCATTATTATTTAATTGATACAAACGATGATAATTAGAAGTTTACATAATAAATCAACGGTAAATTTGGAATATAGGCCAAACTAAGAGTAAAGAAACAAATAACTGTAACAATAATGCTAAATAATTATCACTCGAGTACATATTTGTAACAGACGATGATTACTCAGTTGATTCAAATTCTTCGGACATTCAGTTATTAAAAAGACTTCGTAAAATCAAAATGTTCGTCTGCAAAACTTGCGCTTTCCTAGTTTTGTTAAATCTAATCTTAGCAAAAAGTTTACCTCGAAATGAAACTTCGGTTCTAACGACTTACGCAAAAGTGGCGAATTTTGGTAGCTCATCCTCGACTGTTAACGAAGGGAGAAGCAGTGGAATGTCGTTGTATACTCAAAGGTACGATAGAATAGCATCGTTAAAAACGATTCTCGATTTAATAGTAATTTATTTTTCCATTTAAGTTCCCACGCAAAAGTGATAAGTGGACAAAATTTAAAGAGCAGGATGCCATATTACGCGTTCAAACCTTCAAGAATGAGTCCGGCCGTAATGGGAAATTTTCCGGCTAGAGGAGAGGTGCAAGAAAGATTTAATCCGAGGCCGTACTTTGATTACCTACATGTCCCAGCAAAAAAACTTCAGACTTCCAGCGGATCGGCTAGGCCTTCTCCTGTTTACGGCACGCCGTTCGATTCTTCTCCCGTCTTTAAAGGATCGGATTCGTCGGCTGGAGATGCCAAACCAACGATTGTAGATGCGAGACCGTCTAACGGCAATGTTTTCAGTTCTACATTCGACTCGTATATTCCGTCGAATGGTCCGATAGATTCGTATACTTCTCCCATGAACGGAAATGACGGAAAACAATCGGATAATTCAATGATGGATTCGTCTCAATCGAAAGAGGACGACAATTCAAGTCCTACGGGAAACAGTAATGAATATCCGGGATACCCTTATGCGCCCCCAGATGACATGTCATCTGAAGATCAGAAGATGCCTCCTAGTAAAGAGACTTCGTCGGAAGAGATGTCAGATACAAGTTCGCATGAAAACAATCACGATTACTCTCATTACCACGATGTTGGGCCGACAATTGTTAATACCGTAAGGCCTCCGGGACCTATAGAAATGCCCTTTCATAATCACGACGATGACAGAGTAATGGGCAATAACGGAGGCGGAATGGATAATGGTGGTGGTGATGTGAGTAATGGAGAAGGAGGAGGAATGGATATGTCATCTATGGATATGCCGAAGGGTTATCCCAAATTACCGGAATATATAGATCACAATCCAAAAGAACACGGATTTCATTATCCTGACTTTTATCATTACGACCATCACCCAGTTTACCATGAAATAACGACCACAACCACGACTACAACTGAAGCTCCTCCGGAAGAGCGCGTTAACAATAACTACAGTTATTACTATCTTGGACGAAAATTGTGGTATATACCGTTGTATTTTAGTGCATACTTTATTATTTATATTACAGTACTAATATTGAAATCAATTGCGAGGCATAAAGTAACTTTCTGGCAGGATCTACATAATTTAGGAAGTAGGCGAGAGGGACGTAATTTAAAACTAGAAGAGATGACAAAAAGCGTAACCGATTCTATTGAAAGAGCTCAAGCGAAGTACATGATGTAATTCTATGTAAATATACATACGTAAGTAGTACAAATACCGCCGGTTCTGGACCACCAAATTGTGAATCTCTATAAATAGCGAAATTTCATTATCATTCTACTCCTTGTTACTATAAATTTGCGCGTTTATCTTAAAAGAAGAAATTTTTCCTCATTCACACATAGAAACGTACATAGAAATATTTGATTTTAAACATTGTACCTACAATTTTGTACATATCTATTGATTTCATTATTTGATATCATTTTTACTACATGAAGCCAAAAGATGTGGTGTAATATTAAGTTTATTTTATTATATAGCGTTTGTAAAGATATACAAAATATAAAGTAAATAAAAAATATATAGATAAGAATGAATATTTTCTTTAATCATGTACGAAATGATAAAAAAGAGAACTTCTTTCCAATAAAAGTTGTTTAAAGATTATAATCCATATAATAATAACAATAACAATGAACAATAAATAATAATCTTAATTATAATAAATTTGAAAATATGATTATTTTAAATATACAGCGACTACAGCGCAAACTGTTAAGTATTTCGGTTTATAATAAATAAAGTTTATTGAATTACCAAAATACCGTATTCAAAATAACCGTATAAAGGTTTACAAAAGAATGAACGAGGAAATTATTAAGGCTCGCTTGCCCAGACAAAAGTTTCTTGATGAATTTAATTTTGACGATGTAATCTAAAGACCGAGAAAAAAGACTTAGATGCGTTACTAAAACTAACAGATGAAGAAATAAAAATTCGTGCACGAGATTCATGGGGGAAGATGGTTGTCGTTCAATTGATTATAAATTTTATTATAATAGTGCAGAACCATGATTTATATATTTATTTGCACATGATATCAAATTATGTGGTTTTAAATTTTAATTCTGTAAATCGTTTTTGAATTTAGCGCTTATTTTGCATAAATCAATGGTTACTTTTAATCTGCATTCAGTGATACCAAACTAAATTTTGTTCAGAAACGTAAAAATGCCTTCGAACATAACCTTGAAATTTTAACCTAGAAATGGCAGTTCTAAACTGATTTCTAATAAGTACTTTCATTCGTTTCTAAAAAAAAGATAAAAGGTAATTCTAAACTTCCATTATTGTGTATATAAATCGCCAAAATGGAAAAAATAACTAAAAGAGTTAGTAAAAGTAGTAGTTTTATTCAGTTTTTTTGCATATTGCGGAGATAGCTGAAGCTATGGAGGATTTGTCCGACTCGTCTTGTATAGAATAGAGCAGTTTCATGTTTCTTATCTGCAGTAATGGCAGAGCCAATGATTCGATCGTATAACATAGCAACAAACATAAAGGGAAGTAAGTTTTATAATAAGTAACTTTAATTATACGCTAATTAAATTTATAGATATAATTTTAGCATACCAAATACACTGTTCAAGAAATGATATAAATAGAATACTCGACTATGTCCAGCAAATATGCAGGTCGTGCCAGCAGAAAAAATATCAAATAAAAATGGAGAATATCGGTGGTTAGTCATATAAATTCAAAGAATGTTTGCCATTTTTATGGAACGAAGAAAATGCCAAATGGGCATTCAAGGGAATTTTAAAATTTTACCATTGGATGCTTCCCAACCAAGTCGAAATATATCAGGCGGCCTTTTTGATTCAACATACAATGTTTTATATCGTGTTACCACCTGTAATTGTGGAAAATTAGATATAAAAAGAAGTTTTTTGAACAGAACATAATTTAAAAGATTATGAAAATTGCTCAATTGTTTCTGATGTTATTGTTTATTATTAAAAAAATAAAGTTTTGGTTTTTGATGAAATAAAATAGTTTGTTTTTAAATACAGAGTTACTGTCATAAGACGTATACATAAGAAGTAAATAAAAAATCATTATACGGACAAGATGATGAAAGACATCTACTACATAGCATTGATACATTTGCTTAGTTAAAATTTTTCTGATTAAATCATTCGAACATCTTAACTAATATTTTCTTGATAAACATTCCAACAATACACGTTTTATGTGAACTAGTTTAGTGGTTCGCAGTTGAACAAGTAAAATATTAACCACATAAAAATATATCAAATTTGGTACCGTGGCTGTTTCTTCTTTTTCTGGATGATCATTTGGAAGCTTTGACTTGTGGCACTCTTGCTTATGCTGATGACCTTAAGATACATGGCAGGATCGACTCGTTTGATGGTATGTTCAATTTGCAAGACAATACTGGATGTATATCCCATTGGTGTCAGGAGAACATCCCCTTTTTAAATCCTCTTACAGTCATAAAATAAAAGCTTTACAGACTACCTACACCATAAATGTAGACCGTAAAGGACTTGGGAGTTCTTTTCGACCATCATTTAGATGGCATATTCACCGACTGTCGCCATCAAGTACTAGCATGTTGTGATTTGTCATCAGATCCTCGAATCCACAACTTGTGAAGACGCTGTATCACGGATTTGGAATATACGTTCATCGAGGTAGGCTTGCTGCCAATCATATGAAAATTCCATTGATAAAGTGCAGCGACAATTTCTAAAGTTTCTCTTTCATGACGGATGTCCAAGTGGTATAGATGACAACCATCTATTAAAACGTCATCAATTCCGAAGCCTCTCTGAGAGAAGACAACTTCGTAGTGAGCGCTTTCTTCCGAAGCTTTTAAACAATAGGATTGACTGGGTCTACCTTCTTTGCAAAATAAATTTTTGTACCACGCACACAATCTTTCAAGATTCTACGGGTTAAAACTATGTAATGTCCTATCTATGTGTATTATTAAACTCAGCAATACAGGTGTGTGAGTGCCAACTCAATTTATCACATACATTTTTCTAGGTGAAACGAACGATTTGCATTAAACATGTTTAATTCAGAGATTTATATATTTATATGTGTATATATATATATATATATATATATATATATATATATGATGTCACAGATTAAATCATAAGCAGATAGGAAATCCATTATGCGTGCATAAAATCGCTATTTTGTAAAAGGGGTTACTAAACGCTGCATTTCAAATTTGTGCATTATTTGGTTTAATTTTTTTTAGATACTTTGTAGGTGTAGTGATTTATTTTAAAAACTTTTAGTTGTGCATTTAGCATTCTTTTTTACTGTAGTGTTCATAGATTGTGTAATTATGACCCTAAATGTATAGTTTTATTTACATTAATATGGTTATTGTTAGACACAGTTTTACTTGTATTTACATATATAATTCCTACCAAATAGTATTTTGTTTGATTTTGTAATTTATAATTCAACTTCGTAAAACGACATTCTTTGCCCCGTTATGCAACAAATACAAAGCAAAAAGGACTGGCATGTTAGGTTCTTCAGGAGATTATCTTGAAAAATCTTTTTACTTGAAATAAAACAAATGTATTAATTGTCTTATTGTTAGATTCAAAGCTGGACATCAAATTATGGGAAAGGAGACTTATTGCAACTTGATCAATAATAGTTGCATTATGTATGTGTACGAGCAATTATGAAGAAAATACTTTTAAATAACTAAAGAAAATGTACGAAACCACAGAAAATGAGACTAAAAAGTTCTATACATTCAATTATGTTACATATTGGAAGTAATATATTTTGAAAGCATAAGAATATTTGGTACTTATACAGTAATCGTATGTATATTAATGTTATGTCGACGTCAACTTATTCGTGTCTTGTATCTTTGTGCAAGAATTTCATTATGAAAATAAAAATAAAAACTATAAGTACTTCGGAATGGTCTTTCTGTTAAAAATTATTAATTCATTATAAATAGATTTTGAGTATCGTAGTAATAAACTACAAACTGCACACTAACTGATTACTAAAATTACTTTAAAATTCATTGATATTACACCAGAGACCTAAATTGAAAGAAATTTACAATTTGTAGTAAACAAAATAAATGTAAACGTTAGTTTGAAAACCCCATTTACAGAATGGCGACGCAGGTACAAGGTCACGGGATTTGATTGCACGATCGATAGGGCGTTTCGCTCCGTACCTCGTCCAATCAGTGATGACGTATTTTTCCCATTTTCATGTTTCTTTTCGTCCTATAATTGGGATACTGTGTTGCGCGCGTGATTTTTAAGAATTGCGTATAGTAATTACTAATTTTTTTATCGTTGTTGATGTTCTACGTGCAAATTAAAAAAAGGCGGGTAATTTTTTTAAATGGAATAGGATTAATGGGGCAGAGTTGCCAAATTTTGTTTCTAACTAGAGATTGTTTTTACGATATTTATTATTTACTGGAGAGGGATCCCAATGTAAGCTTTTCCATAAAAGATGGTATTTCTTATATGTATTCTTAAAACAATTCACATATTTCTACTTAGACGAATATGAGTCATAATGGAAAATCGTTATACTAGGTTTGACAACGTTGTAAATAAACTTCAACTGATCTTAACATGGCCGCATGTTAGGTACCAATTTTTCTTTATTGTTTGCCAACGTATTTAAAAGATTTAGTAGTGGTGTTTGTTTGTTTATATATTAAAACGACTTCTGTAAAGTGTCCTTTAGTAAAAGATTGATATATAATAGGGGTACGTAGAATTACTTTATATGTACGCTAGATTAATATTACCGGTTCTTTTCTACTCCTCCCTTTCAAATGTACATATTCATGTACGAATTTATATATATATATATATATATATGTATACTGAAATGTTGATGTATGCTATGTATATTTTAATAACGTAATAACATTATTTGTCTTCTTTTCAGCAGATACAAGTTAATCTTGACCGTTTTAGAATGATGAGACATCCTGAACATCACGTTCCGGCGCCAGCAATGCAAAGGAACAATAGGATTAATATGCCACAAATGGCACAACCAACTCAAAGAATGCTGATGACTGTTCCCGGTGCACCTCATTCAGGTACAACTAATTGTAAATATGAATAATTCATGGGACAGCGTAAGGGTGACATTTACGTTCTTTCTTGAAGGTGTTCTTGTTTCTATGCCCGGGCCTACGTTAATTACGACAACGGCCGTTGCTCCTATCCAACAGCAACTTCCCGATCAACAACCCAAGGTAAATTCTGTTCCTGTTTACTACGATAGTCATTCGCATAATATGAATAACGAAGAGCAACCGGAAACGAATCAAGAACAACAACAGCAGCAACAACAACAGCCTGCCCAACAACCTCAACAGCCCCAGGTAACAAACACTACTACTTCTTCGACCATGCCCAATTTGGCAAACATAAAAGAGAAAACACCAATGTGCTTAGTGAACGAGCTCGCTAGATACAATAAAATCCAACATCAATATAGACTAACGGGTGAGACGGGACCAGCTCACAAGAAGATATTTACCGTTACGTTGAAACTTGATAACGAAGAATACGAAGCAGAGGGACCCAGTATTAAGAAGGCACAGCATTCCGCCGCCGCGCAGGCTCTCGCCAAGACCCAGCTTAAACATCCGCCGCCTAAAACAACTCGTAATAACAGGCCGGGCATGAGAGGGGGCGGTTCTGGAATGGTGACTCCTACGGTTGAATTGAACGCGTTAGCGATGAAACGCGGCGAGAGGACCGTATACATAGTTGAAAACGGACCTCCTCATCCTCAGGCTTACGTCGCGCAACCTGGAACTTTCTATCCGCGACACAATCTCTTCAATCCGCAAGGGCAGCCTAGATACAATTGCGATATGAGGAGAGGGCACCAGATGAGAGGGCATTACGGCCAATACGATAATCGCTATTACAATCACTTTAAGCCAGGCTTCCAGCATACCAACGGCGAGCAATGCACCGTACTTTTAAGGATTGCCGATCGAGAATATTCCGGCACCGGCATGACCGTGCAAGCCGCCAGGCATGATGCCGCCGCTAAAGCGATCGAAGATATCAAAAGGTTGAACACCGAAGAGGGAGGAAATCCGGAGCCGCTGGTGCATGGTAGGTAGTCTTCAACTGGAACGGACCTATATCATTTTCTCGTCTTCCCTTTGCAGAACAGCCCGTCGAGAACGACACGAACGAAGTGAATACCGAGTTGAAATCTCCCATATCTCTAGTCCACGAGATCGCCCTAAAACGTCATCTCAATGTCGTGTTCGAAGTGCTAAGCGAGAAAGGACCGCCGCACATGAAAGTATTCGTTACCCAATGCAAGATCGGCGAAACCGTCGTCGAAGGAGAAGGTAACGGGAAGAAAAGGTCGAAAAAGCGAGCCGCCGAAAAGATGTTGGAACAATTAGCAAAGTTCCCCCCTTTACCTAACATGACCAATAATACCCAGATGAAAAAGAAACGCGTTGCTAATAAGAAGAAGACGAGAAATCTGATTAAGGTCAATGCCGACAAGTCTTCCGATTATACGGAGGAGATAAATCCGATCTCGAGATTGATTCAGATTCAACAAGCTAACAAAGAGAAAGAACCGGATTATACGGTGCGTATAATCGCTGTCTACTGAACGCTTTGTCCCTGCATTAATTAAATGTTATCATGTATTTTGGGGGCGTAGAGTAGACTTAATTCTAAGAAGACCTACAACTTTTACGTTTTCCCTTCTTAGAACTACTACTAGTCTACTTTACGCTTCCAAAATTTGAACATAACGATACGGGACATACATCTTATATATTTTTAAACCTTCGAACTGTGCAAAAATAGTAATTTAATAATAAAACGCTCGTCTAATTTGTTTTGTGCTTGTGATAGGTCCTCGAAGAACGTGGAGCACCTCGACGTAGAGAATTTGTCATTCAAGCGTCTGTTAACGGGATCGCATGCAATGGCGTCGGTCCCAATAAGAAAATCGCGAAGCGCAGTGCTGCCCAGGCGTTACTCAACGCCTTAGGATATGGGAATACGAATTCGACGAGCCCGCAAAAGCCGAATAATGTTATGAATAAGGTTGGACAAACGATTCTTACGGTAGATCATTTCGCGTACGCTACTTGCTTTATTTTCTACTTGTTGTCGTATTATAATTTCCGCATCGGTTTCGATGTACTTTTAATGTTTATTTTATTTTTTATTTTTTTTCTTCCATGTTTTCGTTACTTAGAATAACGCTTACTTTTGGCCAAGAGATAACGTAAACAATACAAATTACATACGAGAAAGCGACGGTATAAGTACAAGCACAAGTACAAGTACAGGTACTTCAAACTTACAAAAGAAACTTGCTAACATTCCAGTATGTATTAAAGCGCTCGCCATTCTTAACGGAAGATACACCGTTGGTTTGATTGCAGGTCGAGAAAGAGAACGTTGAGAAGCGCAAGGTCACGTTTCTGGAGGAAAAGCAGGATCCGCCCGTTGGAGGAAGTTGCGGCAGACAGCTTGTGCCTGGTTTACTTCTAGTCGGCGATCAATCGATTACTATGCAGGTATGCAGGGCGTTCAGTTCGGAAGTATGCGTTTTCTAAAATGATGCGTTCAGGCGCAGAAGGGTCGCTCGTAAATTCCGAAAATGTAAACGTAAAGTTGGTGTAATTTCCGGCGAACTGGTACAGTCAATCGTTTCTCTGTCCTGCTTTTTAACCGTCCCTGTATCTTTAGAAACAAAAGAGTTGCCCATAGAACGAGGTTCACACTGAACAGCCTGTATAGTACTTTTCCATGTAATTTACATTTATATTTTTGAATTCCCTATTAGTCGAGAGATCGTATGAATTGTGTGCGTCATGCAGACGTCGCTCGTAAGTTCCCGTACAACCAACCTTGCCCGATGTCGATTTCGATAACGTTGCTCGTTTACACGTTGCACAATTTTTTATGGCCAGAAATGTAAAAGAAATGAAATATTCCTCCTTTCTTAATTCTAACAGTCCCGAGGACTTTTTATATCAAACATAAATCCGTTTGCCATTAGAGATTGCCACGATGTCTCGCATTGTCTCAAAAACAGGAGGAGCGGTGGAAGTAGAACGGTTCACACGCATGGAATTTAATGACACGATAATCCCGGTATAGTAACAGGATACTGTATGTTTAATTTTGTACTCTTGATTTTATGGCATCTTTCCCCATTATTGATTTTTTAACGTGTTACACATTTGTTGCGTTGAAAGGTCTAAATGAGCTCTTACAACAAGGGTCCTGTGTACCTTTCGTTAATGCAAATGAGAAATGTCTGTATTGATTAATTTTTTTCCTAAAATTCAGAAGCCTAAGCCCGTAACGGACGGTGCCGCTACTGCAAACGGAACTGAGAAGAAAATTATAAATAAAGTAGCACCGCCCCCACCCCAAGGGGTGCAATCCAAAGACAAACTGCTGTATTTAGCTCAACTTATGAACATCCACGTTCAATTCTCCGATTTTCCGAAGGCAAACCACGAACAGTATCTAACGTTGGTATCTCTGAACACCAATCCGCCGCAGGTATGTCACGGGGAAGGGCCAACAACTGAAGCATCCCACGAGAAGGCTTCCTTAGAAGCTCTGAACGTGCTAAGCGAATTGGGACTTGATACGATCGCTCCGTGCAAGGATAATACAAATGATGCGTAAGTTGGGTTGCTTAGCTTGCAGGCGGTAATGCGAACGCGTTTTATATTTTAGCGTAAATAAACATCAAGCAACTACGAAAACTGGGTTAACGCAGAACGGTGGAAAGAAGTAGACCATCGGGAAACCTACGCCCGGTCTTTGGGAGCGAGAAGGGATCGACGACGTAATATTTCCAACGTGAAATCTCTTCAAAAAAATAATAAAAAAAAAAAAAAAAGGAAAAAATCATGCGGCCATGTCGCGCAATCATAACTAAGAATTATGGTAGTTTAATTTTATGTGATATCATAACATATTCCTATAACTGTTTTTATATGAAATGATGTCACGTAGTCTTGTAATTCTTGTTATTTATTGCTTGCACTATACCTATGTAATTCGGTGCCTCCTAATTCGCTTTCGTGGGCAAAAAGCGAAATAGGCTAACACAGTAGCTCAGAATTGGTTATGAAACTTAAGCAGGCCCGACTAATAAGGGATACATCATTGTAGAAGTAAAACGCTTAAACGCCAAAAGCAAGATGTATCCCATATACTTTACGTTGTCGGCTTGTATTAGGGAACTCGTCTTTTTTAATAACTATTCTTTTTACGTTCACTTCGACTTCCCAATTGTTGGTCAAACTGTATGTATACAGTAGATGTTTCCTAGTGCTGTGCAATTCTGACCTGCTGAAATTCATATATACGGATCTGTAATTGATTTCAGCATTCAAACGCTCGTTTTAATAATAGATGTCAAAGAAAATTATCAATCGTATATTTTATTTGTATGTAACATACAGTTGTTCCATTCAAAAATAACCTTAACCGAGCGAACTTTTGTATATTTAAGACAAGATTATAATTGGTTGTTGTATTCATCTTGTAGTACATAAATACGTGTAAGGATGGTGTTAATTTTGATTAGAACATACTTTATTTTATACTCGTTTACATAAATCCTATGTATAAATACGTATATGTATATATGTATATGTCTGCGATTACATGCTAATATTCGTAAAATCGAATTTGATTGATTAAAAAATAAATTAAACGGGAACAATTTCAAACGGTTCAAATAATGAAGGCGGTCGTCATTAATTATTGTAAATATTTATTTCTAAAACTGTTCGTTTTTCATTCGCAACAGCATCCGTCATATCATTTGTTCATTGTAGAATGTAGAGTACGCGCATTTCCGTTTAACGACTGCCGAATTACCGACCTGATCGAGTCTATTACGGTTCAACGAAAGAGCGGCGTTTCTATATGTTTAAAATTAATTTGCGCATTTCATATTGATATTCGGAAACGAGCTCTTTACGTAATGTTTTTCTACCCTATAAAAGCAGCTATGTTTTTGCTACGAAAATGTAAGAATGATGTAGGATTAGTTTATGACGCGCTGTTTCGGTTGTGGCAGAAACATAACCGCTTCTACATGCATATATATATGTATGTACGTTTACATGTATGCGTCACATTTGAATTTGAAATCAATAAACAATATCACTAAATAAATCGGCGTTTTCCTTTATCCGCTTGTCCAACTGTTCGAGCGTAATGTAGACTTGATTCTGAGAAGAAAAAAAACGCAAAAGTTGTAGGTCGGTTGTTACTTGTTTCAAAGTTGTAGGCGTTCTAACGATAGTCATGGTAACGTTAATAGGACACTATCGATCATGTGTAAATGTAATTTGTGTTGGCCTTTTTAAAAAGAGAAATCTATTTCATTTCGAGGCATTAATTAAAAGCGAACATTTTGCTTATTTAAGATGCCTTTTCGACCTTCTTCCGAAGAGTATGCGAATATGCATTTTGTTTATGACTATTGTAACGGCAGTGCATGTCGAGCAGTAATTGAATATCATATCGTATCGTCGATTTCTAAGTAGGCGCGGACTGCACGATTATCGTTTCGATAGAATCTTAAGACCGTCACGTCTTAATTTTAATTTCTGCAGAACGGTACCCTAAGCGGACGCTAAGTTCGCGCAGGACTGGCGTCACGTCAAGTATTTCTGCATAGATTGGAGTGATTACACTTAATAGGTATCGATTTTGATAAGGATTGCTTAAGATTATTTTAAATTTGTGTAGTACTTTTATTTTTGCTTCCTAAATACCAATCCTTGCAAAATCCTACGGTGAGCCAGCTAAGATGGGAAGAGGCTCGTATATCTCTAGCTGTAAAGTGAAACTAGCGAGTTAAAAAAAGAGTACGATTTTTATTTATAATAACATGTATGCTACAGCTATATACGTATTCTCAAAAATATCTTAGAATATATACGCAGATTGGACCCATCTGAAAAAATATACAGGGAAATACATCACAGAAAACGTATTCGAGATAAATGCCGTCTCGTTTGTACTACACATTTCGTAATTCGAGATTAATCGTTCCCCTATGCTTCTTTCCCTTACGTGACACTTAGTTGGACTTTTTATAGGGATCACGACGAGTAAGTGCATTTATACGTCGTGTTTCTTGGCACTATGCGTCTTCTTGAAGGAATTTTGAAGATTATGCAGGTTTAACGCTAATAGATGACCGTAATTCTTATGGTACCACTCCGGCATTTTGCCTCTGTAAATAAGCGTTAGTTATTTTAGTGTCACATTAGCCTTTAGAAAAAGAAAAAAAATAATAATTCACCTTTTATCCACCCTTGCCATGTGCGTAAGTTTAGACGTATGAGAACTAGACGGTTCAATGAGGTAACGTGATGCTAATACGACCCTCCTAACGCTATTGGCTGCCGTAAGGGACTCGTTGTGCTCAACGGAGGTTTCAACGAGGATGCAACCGGCTTTCGGAAGGTTCGTTTTCCAACTACGTATGACACAGTAATCCTCCAACGGTAACGGGGCTATATTTTTCCTAAGATACTGGTAAATATCCGTCGTCGAATCGATTTGAGAAACAACCCTAGAGCTTTCTAGTTCATTATCCCAAACGTGCCTTTCCTTGACTATCCTATTAAATGCATCTATTGGACTAGCGTCGATTTCCAGGTAAATTTTCCAAAGCCTCAGAGGATGGTTATCGGCCACTTTCTTGTATGAAATCTCTATTTTATCGTAGTGAGACGGTATCACTATCCAACCCCTGCTTTTCTCTTTGACTTCGTTTAAAAGCGCGGTCTGGCATTTCTCCAAGTAAGTTCTCCAATCACCGTTGTTCTCCAGGCTTAATTCAGACCATAACACGACTTTCATTTCGCTGGAATTGCATTGGTTTAGTAAATCTTCCGGTATCTACGATTTAAATAAGATCAGACAGATAAAGGGTGAATTTCGTACTGATTACGTTAAAAAGGCTGTTGTAATTTTTGATCAAAAATAATAGACAATCGTGGCCCGCTTTGTTCTCGTCCAGTTCTTTCGTGGATGGCATTCCCGTTACAGGTCTATTAGCCGCTTGGTTATGGTGGAATAGCGTTGGAGCGAAGCAGAGTGCCAAGTTGCTTTCAGTCATTTGATTTGCCGAGGAATACTGAGCGATGCAATGTAGGGAATACAATAGAATTTGCAATGCTTCTCTATGTTCGTCGGGCATCAATAATAGTCCGCATAGCACGGCTTCGCGTCTTAAATGTGGTGGAATGTCTGTGAAGACGAAGCACCAAGGATTATGGCAATTGTTACGAACTGATACATGGTTTGCTGTCGGGATTACCGATATTTCGCTTTATTTTGGTCGTCATCCCGGCATTAAACCGCGTGTCTGTTCAATATAGTATACTTACGTTGAAAAATGGAAATGAAAGTTTCGGAAATTTTACAAGTAAGTAACGCCTCGGGAAGTTCCCGAAAATACTGCTTGACGGTATCGGCTACGTCGTAAGCCTGTTGATCGTTGAAATTGATCTTGTCTCCGAATTCTTCCATAATGGTTTTTAAATGCTGGATCCTGGAACGTACGCCGGGTTTTCGAAAAATACCAACATTATTCGCAGCATTTGCCACGAGCCAATTCAATGCTTCCGCTATACTTCTAGGCAACGGTAGTCCGGTTCTTTGTTGGATTACCGTTATAGAAACGCCGAAAATGACTTTATCTGAAAATGAAAGAATTAACTTTTTTTTTTCATGCGCGTTTCGCGCAGTGACGTTTCTACCTTTGTAAGCGGGGCATTTCAACTTCCTCATGAATTTCGTAACGTTCCAATTCCAACCGGTCTTATGAGTGGAACAATATTTCTCCATATGCGCCGTTAACTTAAGAAGAGCTAGCTTTCTAAGTACTTGCAGCTGATTGGCGGATAAAGTGTATATTTCTCTTCCTTCTTCTTCGGATTCGGGCCGATCAATTGTCTCACTTTCGTCACCTTTATCAATATTTGAAAATAAAATACTAAAGAAAATACGTATATATTATTAAATGCGAGACGAGTAATTTTTCAGTTTTGCATTAGTCGTACCTATCGCTAGAGTTCGGAAGATGCAGCCAAGAATCGGTTTTATCAAGGGATCCCGTTTTACGTCTTCTACTCCTTCGAAACGGCGATACAGGATCTGATATCTCACTATTGCTAGCGTTAAAATCGCTAAGCTGTTTAGATAGCAATTCTAACACGTTTAAACCGCTAGAGGCGGATAATATTTCGTCTCTACGTTTGCGACGTGATGGAGATAGAGCTCTATGGAATTTATTCCTCGGACTTTCCGGCTTCGGCAGTTCATCGGTATGATACGGATGGCTACTTCTCCTTAGAGCTTTCCCGTCTTCTCCACCAAGTACGGCTGGAAAAAAAAAAAATTTAACAACGCAATGTTCTATCATCTATGCGCGCGCGTTTACCCAATTCGTCACTTTGACAAGTCCTCGACCAACGCCTTATGTCAGATTGATAAGCCCAATTTTCGCTAAGAGCGCATTGTTCATCTTCCGAATCGTCCGTATGTGTAGATCTGTGCTGGTGAAATTGGGCGCATTTATTCAAGATGTGAAGCCTACGGTATAACGAATGCAAGACGCTCGAATCAAGTAACGGATGATCGTCCTTTACCGCGTTTAAATCGATCGGAAATTGCATATCTGCATTAAGTAAAAAGCGTGTTTTAGGTATTGATTTTCTTTGTTTTTTTTTTTTTTTTTTGGGTTACGTAGGGATCCCTTACCTTCGTACATTTGAGCGTATTGTGGAAATCCGGCTGCTCTTAGCCATTTGCAAGCTTCCGTCGTTTCGATTTCTACAACAGAAAGAAAAGAAGGGAATAGACAAAAGAAATGCGACGCGTTTTACGCTACGATGATGGAACATGACGATGATGATGATGATGAAGATGATGGTGTCGGTGACTGGATATTATCTTGGAACCTTCGTATTGCCAGTCCACCAACCTGCAATCTTATGTGCACGTAATTGTCGCCATAACTGTTCGGCCTTTCTAACTGGCCAATTGTCATTCACTTTAACGCTCAGGCTTCGAAAGAATTTGTATTCTTTTATGCGGACGGACATATTAGATCTACTCACCGGACAAATGACGATCGGACTGCGACCGAGCTTGCCTGTTCACCTATAAATTATCTATATTACTTATACATGATTACTCTTTTGTATAATCTAATCAAGTTCAAAGGTATAGAGATAGAATCCCGCGCGAGGCGAGGCGCTAGGTTCTCTCTATCTCTCGTATACCTTGGTTGTTTTTTTCAAAACCGAAGTGGACGAAGACTTTTGCCACTGGCTTCTAATTATGGTTTGGTCTGAAAATGATTGATCCTGTTCGTCGAAAGTCTCCCTATCCGATACCATGCATGGCGATAGCGAAGATGAATCCGACGTACATGTTGAATTCGTTGAACTTTGAGACGGTGACGTTTGAGTACCGGTTCCTCGGGTATTAACGAATTGTGACGAATCCTGTTGTTTCGTTATCGAAAAGAAGACAAAAAGGACAAATCAAAATTCCTATTATCTACCGTTATTAAACATATCGAGGGTTTCATGGAAGTCAAAAATTTCAATACCATTACCCTAATACATGTTTACGTGCCTTCCTTTTTTCCATGAAGCTCTTGATATGTGTAGTAATGCATTACAAGTCATTAGTATTTGCCATGATACAAAGACCGAACAAACGTAAAGAGTGTTCGATTTAAGAAACCAACAAACTTTTTCTCTAAAATATTCAGGGAAGGAATCATCTGTCGTCTACGCTCTGTAATTGAATCGTTTAGAATCGTTCAGAAAGGGACTAATTGTAAGTAACATTTCCGACCGTTTCGAGTTAGACAATGCTCTTCTATAAAGTGCAAAAATGATCCATCTTCAATAAACGAAAATGCATGTAATTGATAAACGTTTGCCTTCTTATTCTTAAAGTTAAATTTTGCGCGTTGTGATATTTTGCATTGGTTTCAACGTGTTCTGTAAAGACACGACGGATCAAAGTGATCGGTGATCACGGTTAACATTCAAGTAAAGACACTTGAATAATTCCCGCCTCGAGAAAAAGAAAAAGGCGAATAAGAAATCCGGACTCGGAGTTATAAGAGAGAAAAAAAAAGTCGTGACACCAGTGACACCGCCAAGACAAATGTTTTTGGGACGTTTTATTCTCTTAACAGGAAAGACGAACAAGAAACAAGTCAGAATGCTTTTATGGTGTCTTCACGGTGCTGGGTTAAAAAGAGTAAAACGTATCAAAGGAAAATGTAATACCCGAGGAAGAAGATACATTAAAAGGTTCCCTGTGAAGCAAACACATCACTAAATATTTATGAATTATTCAAACCCAAACACCTATCTTCAAATGTTCGCTAAGGTTATTACGTGAAATATTTTCATGACCAATACGATCTACGGCAGAGTGCCAGAATTGTGAAACAAGAAGTTAGCTGCGTTATACTTCGATTTTATGCAGAATCTCCACTTGTCTGAAATTCCCGTTTAAGACTAGCTCTATTTGAACCAGCTTACGCAAGTGCAAGACAGGAAAAGCTTTTTACATATATCACGAGGCAGTTGTCAATAAAGGATCCGATCAAGTCCAATGTACTTTTTTGCGGGATTACATTCGAAATGAAATTCCTGCAAGTGTTACTGAATTGCGTCTGTTCCACGGAATAGACTTATCACAATAGGTTATACAGATATACTGTCCAGGTGAGAAAAAGAACCACGCTTTAACGGAAGTTGGACGATTTAAAAAAGTGAAAGAGTTTTTTTTTTCCAGGGGTCTACTAAACGATCTTTGAAAAAACACGACCGAATATCTTCTATTCATGGATACACCGAAATCCCTGTGAGATCAAGTTCTAGTAAAAGCTTGACTATTAAAGTGATTAAAACTGCAGATCTGCTCGATTTTAAATCTTGACGGTCAAAATATTACAAAAGGAATGTTATTTCCCTCGAGACTTCGAAACGAGGAATTCCAAGAGAGAACAAACGATCATTTTCTATTTCATAGTTTCATTATTATCGATTCGATTCAACAATGTTATTAATAGTCTTGCCAATCATATATCCTCGCTTAAAATGCCCAGAACCTTCGGAACAGATACTAATGGCCGATCGGAATGAATACACTGGTAAAGTAACAATTCGATTCTACAAACCGAAATCGAGCATTTGAACCGAATGAAGCCTTGCGTTGAAAAAGATCATCTTGATTTTTATAATAAAAACGCAAAAACAATGAAAACCGCGAACTAAATAGAATATGGGCCTTTATTTTATTAATGTCTTCATAATAATCATTTCTTTATGTTTCCGTAAAATTCGTTTATACGACATGACGTTATAAAAACAACAATTGTGACTTTTTAAAGTTCTAATAAGTGTTTATGCATTATTAATATGCATGTAATAATTGAATATGTAACATGCCGGATAGTTGAAAGATAATTATAGGCTAATGTACATACACACAGGTATGTCAAATATACGGTGTTTCGCATTCTTCTCAAGAGTACTAGTACGGTGACTTAGTCCCTTTCCGAAATGAACGATTCAACTACTTTCTACTTACCGTCGATCTGCGTTCATCATAATCCTCATCTAGATCGCAAAAGATCTCGATCTCATCGTCTATGCTTCCTTCGAAATGACTTCCCGAACGGTCGACCGTTCCGTTTGTTTCTTCTTTCAACCCATCTTTTCCGATCTCCGTTACTTGTTTCTTCTCCGAATAATCGTCGTCTTCTGCGTATGAATCCAATAGATCGTTGATATCTTGTTCGTAATTCTCCTCCCAATTAACGACGTTATCGACAGCCCTCGCGTTATTATCCGTGCATTTTTCATCCAAAGCGCCGTTAACATCGATCTAGAATAGATTGAACGAGAAAAACAGAACGGTAAATAGAGCGGCCTTTTCGTAATTTACGGATTGAAGTAGAAAAAAGAACAAAGAGAATTCGTACGAGAATAAACGAGTTTACGGATATATAAGGTACAAGAGCTAATAAGACTGTTGACTGACGTGCAACGAGATTTGATTCCCAAAGTCCCGCGTTTAATCTTAGATAACCTGAAGCTAAACCGGCCGATACGAGCTTATATAAAGTCGGTGGTCGAAAGGCTTCCTCTCTAGTAGTGGACAAGTTCTCGTGCGACAACGATGAAGTCACTTCTCGTCCTTTTCGTACTGCCCTGTGCATTATGTAGTAGTGAGGTAGTGGAAGATCATTCAGGAAACCGTATACGATAGGAAAATCAAAAAAAAAAATTCTTTTTGTTAGGTCATCAAGAAAGACAAGAGGCCCTGCTTCGCCATCATCTTAATCAATGTACCCTATTCATCGTCCGATTCATGGTTTAAAAGGGAGGTCCGTCAAACGGATATGGGACCATTTTGGGCTAATCGAGGAAAAAAGGACCCGAAACATTTCCACAGCAAGCTATACGCCGAAGGACCCCACTGGCTATACATCAGGAAAGATAACGAATCTTTCGACAACGATTTTGATCCGTTCTTTACGACTCGTGGTAAAAAGTACGATAAGAAGCCGTTATTAAAGAAGCTAATGGAACAAGTTGGAAGACGCAAGGACGTCAAGCAGTATACGCCGAGATAAATTGTACATACTTATATACAATTTTAAATGAATTTTTGTGCGATACGAATGCAAGCGTAAGCGGGTAATACGTATGTGGCTAGTCTGATATTAGTGTTATTGCTATTGCTATTACTTTTAAATCTGATGATTTCGTGAAATAAAACCATTTTAACGCCAGAAATGTTGTTTAAATCAAGAAACTACGCAACTACGCAAAAGGTATCGACGAATAGATAACAGCATAACACTATATTTTGCGTTGGCCCGTTTATCTTTATGTGTGCGTATATTATCCGATCCGATCTGATAAGCTCTTCGTCTTTAACTAGCCATACCTACATACCTATAGCATTGTATATTTAGGACTTTGCGTGAAACACGGACCATGGACCAGACCTCGTCGTTAATACCATCAATAATTTATATTATTATTTATATATAATATGTTTGAAAAAAACACTATTTACCTAAACTGGTAGGTTGGGGCAGATAGAATCCTTGCAATCCGCTTAATAAATATTTCTATTATATTTTCTCGATGGATTACCGAATTTAAATCCGTTTGTCTTTGAAGTTAAAGAATATTGTATTAGCTTATATTCCGACGAAAAAAATCTTCTCCGCGTTAAGTGCCGCCTAGAGTGATAGCGATAAGTGATAAGTTCATTCCTCGTAGATGGACGTTTATGAGCCATTTTTTTAACAAATTACAAAGGTTTTATGTACCATCGCTTTCATAAAAATCTGGGACAACTCTTGTACGCTCATTTTGACGTTTTTTCAATCTTGTGAGAATGACATATTTTTTAATATCCTACAAAAGACATGTTTAATTAAAACGGGTAATGTCGTAGTAGTATCGCTTGTCACAGATTTTTATGAAAGCATCATCGATTTTAAGTTCGTCAAAACGTTAGAGGGTCACAAGATTCGGTTTACGATAGACGACGAAGTCTGCGCGCGTCTTTCATTTGGGGGTTTTAGTAATACGTCTCTTGCTTGTAATTGGAAACAGAAAGAATCGGTTTTCTATTTAGTTTTATTTCGTTGCGAAAATTGTAAACAACGACAATTATTTTCGACACCAAGATCACCAAGATATGTATCAATATCGTTTTTATTTCACTAACGTATAAATATAATCGAAAATATTTGTGTTGCGTAGTGGGAATATTGGGAAGATAATTTAATGTAAATTTTAGAAATCAAAAATTACTTTCCTTCAATTGGCTTTTGATTCAAATAAATATGTACCCAAGACGCAAAGAGACGCCGGATTTTTGCCAGAAGATCTACTGCAGAAATAAACGGCACCTTGGCATGTGTACTGCCCACTGTAAACCGTGGTGGTAGTTCTGTTGTGGTTCGGGGGTGTTTCTGCCTATCTAGGCTAGGTGGCATTGTAAAAGTTGGATCCAATAATGGAGTGTTAACGAATATGGTTTGACCGTTGCAATCACCTGGAGTTTCGTTGGAGTTTCGCGAAAGAATGATGGAAATTTGTAATGTAGACGAACACTTTGCAACTAATGTGGTATTTTCTGACGAGGCAGCTTTTTGTTTAAGTGGAACAATTAATCGCCATAATTAAAGGTATCGGTCGAAGGAAAATCAAAATCCTCACCGGATTCATGAAGTCCATATTCAATATCCGCCCATTTTGTATAGGCGGAAACTTGAAAGGGGGAAAAGTCTTTGGGTCTATTGAATAACCAAATTATTCGTCTACTTCAACACAATGGGCAGTTACCGAAACACTTTTTTTTTTAACAGGATGGAGCGCCTCCCCGCTATGATAAGTCTGCACGTTCATCGGACCTTAGTCCGTTAGATTTTGTCCTTTGGGATCATCTCAAATCACGTGTTTACGTTAGACGACCAACTACTTTGCAGGAGTTGAGACGAAGAATAGTCGTTGTAGCGAATTAATAGAATAATAGAAATGGTAACTCGGGAATTTCCTAACAGGCTTGCGTATCGTCAGGAGGTAAACGGCGACTAGTTTGAACATTTGAAATGATTGTCTATATTCAATGATAATAAAATTGTTTTTTCAGTAAATGTGAAATGCTTTATCTTTCCATTTTTTACAGATACGTACAGTACGTACTAAAACCATTTCGAACGAATTATGATCTGCAAAGTATACGTCATCGGTGTCATTACATTACGCTCGCCCGCGCACTAGACAAACCGTAGGTACTTTCCCGTTACCGGGCAAAGATAGAACATGTTCTATTCAATTCAATTAATCGTACGATAAATTATTCAAGAAATCGGAGCGATTTTTGCTGTTTTACGCGGTACGATAACATCGAAGATCAACTTGTTCGATTAATCGACCGATAAACCGCGGCGTGTAAAACGAGCTTAAGACGGGTAAAGCGAATATATGCAAAGGTGATAATTTTAATTCTATCCCATCGTAATGAAGATGAGAGAGAGTTTATTTTGATGAAAGAGAGCTACTTTGAAGGAAGGAATCGGTTCAAGATGACGGTCTACATATGTATATCGCAAAGCAAACAAGTGCAGCGTTAATTGTTAGATGAAGATGTCGCCTTTGTTCGAAATTTCGGGAATTTTAACGTTAGAATGAATACTTATTTGGTTATTTGGACGATGATCGGCGTATACTTACATGTGCTTGTTCTAGATAGGAGTCTATTTCTTGATAAGGATTGTTGTAGCTCATAGTATTTTTTTTCATCTATCGCAAACCAGGCAAATCATTTTGCAGCTCTAACATATACGTACCTGCAACGTAAATATCGATTACGACGAGGCCTTGGAAACTCGATGGGTAGAGTAAATTATATTACGAAGGTGTTAAAAAAACATGATGCGACCGCGAAAGATTCAACTATCCGACTATCTTATTGTATTCGGCTTGAAACGCAATATTAATATAGATAGATTATTCGATTTTTAGATATTTGTCCGTGGTAGACTTAACTTGTCATCGAATTAGCATCTAGCGCAAGGTATCCATCCGCGTATATTCAAAAACTCATTCATTTTAAGCATGCAAGGTCAACGCATAGACCCTCGTATACATATTCACGAAATATGTACATACGTAGAATACAACCAGAGTCGAAACTATTATAAAACTGACGTCATAACAATATTTCCGCTTGATCACGTGATAATCTACGAGAATTACAAAACGATCGAAATATTCGTCGAGGATGATGATGTGAAAGTGGTGCCGGTGGTCGAGATCATTATTAATTCTGATTGAAAAATTCGCTGCCCACGCTCTTATATCATTTTTCTTCGTTTATATAATCGCCGTTCCGTTCCATTTCATAATATCACAACATCACAAACCACACGCACATATGTTCACCACTTGAAGAACTAAACATTAACACCCGTATAATACGCTATTCGAAACAAACCGTAGTATGCAAGTACGGTTTAAAAGCAGCGAAATCTTTTTCGAAGTAGTGTCTATTTTAAAGTGCGTTAAACGAATGTTTGTCGCATGTTATATGCTATAGGATAGAGCTATGATACCTTTCTTATGTATGTATGTATGTAAGTACATACATACATATGTACGGTACGCGTCTATACCTATGCGATGTGCTAATTTTTATTCGGCAAGATTGTTAATTTGCTAAAAAATTCGCTCGTCGAAATTCAAAGATGACTCACAAATAAAAATAAATGATTACATACATTTGTACGTAAATGTTATTTGCATAGGAAAAACTATGTAAATATGTACACATAGATACTAAGTACGTCGTTTCCTATGCATAAAACGTTACCGCATACGCTTTGGGACGGACTCCTTATCGTTCTTCAAGGGCCGGGTATAATTTCGGCGGATCCGGAAACTTCCCCCAACTGGAAAGACTTTGCCGGACCAAAAGCAATCCGTTCCGAAAAAACTT